>VSMD01052087.1:0-92542 GCA_008750895.1 Mirza zaza
AAGCTTAGTTTTGCAGGGAATAAGATTCTAGGCTGGGCATTGTTTTGTTTCAGAAGAGTGAGAATGGGGCCCCAGTCTCTCCTTGCTTGTAAAGTCTCATTAGAGAAGTCTGATGTTATTCGAATTGGCTTTCCCTTGTAAGTTACTTGCTTCTTTCACCTTACAGCTCTTAGAAGGGCCTCTTTAGTTGATATTTTGGTCAGTCTGATGACTGCATGTCGTGACGTCTTCCTATTTGCATTGAATCTTCCAGGGTCCTCTGAGCTTCTTGAACTTGTATATTGAGATTATTAGCAAGGCCTGGGAAATTTTCCTCTATTATATCTTCAAATAGCTTGTCCAACCCGTGAGTGTTGTCTTCTTCTCCTTCTGGTAACCCTATGACCCTCACATTAGGTTTCTTCACATAATCCCACAGCTCTTGTAGGCTTTGCTCTTTTCTCTTGTTTCTCTGCTCTATTTCTGTGACTGATTTATTTAATTGGAGGGTGTTATCTTCAATCTCTGAGATTCTTTCTTCTGTTTGGTCTACCCTGTTCTTGAGACTTTCCACTGTATTCTGTAGTTCCCTGACTTGATTCTTCATTTCTAGGAGTTCGGTTAAACTTTTCTTCATTGTGTCTATTTCTATAGTGAACTTTTTTTCTAGATCCTGGAGTTTTTTTGTGGTTTCTTTGTGCTGGTTATTGAGTTGTTCCTGCAGGTCAGTGAGTGTTCTTATGATCCACGTACGAAATTCTTCTTCTGTCATTTTGGTTGCCTGATTTTGTTTGGTGTCCGTTTCTAGGGGGCTGGGGCTCCTCTTTGGGGGTGTGTTTTCTGATTGTTTCTTCATGTTTCCTGAGTTCCTTCGCTGATTTCTTCCCATGTCGATCAGTTGTTGTTTCTTTTCTTTAGGTTTTTGTTTGGGTATTCACACGCCTTGTTTAGTTTCTGAGCGGGTAGGTGGTGTCTGTGGGTGAGATTCGACCACTCCCTGTGTAATGAGTCAGTAGGTGTCGTGAAAAGGGTGTGCAGGATGCTCTCCCTGTCAGTAGGTGGCGCTTGCTTGGAGGAACAGGCTACGCTGTTGTTTTTGTGTCCTGTTATCAGCTCTTGTTCCTGAAGAGAGAACTCTATTGCCTCAGGTGGTGAGTGGGGCCCTGGGACTTCCAGGTATGTCCTTTTCTCCCCTTTAGTGAGGGCTGGTCTAGGAGAGAGTGTGGCGGAGCTGGGTTGGGTAAGCCCACCCTCAGGCACCACCAATGTCGTCAGCAGGTGTCAAAGTTCTGTTCTCTGCTTCCAGGCAAAGCTGACAGGGAGGGGCTGGAATGGCCCCGCTCAGTCAGAGAGTCTGCGTGTGGGGGTGGGGCTGTCCGAGACCCACAGTCTGGAGCGGGCCTGGCCTCTTTCCACGATCCCCAACTCCGTGGCTACTCCTGAGCCTCTGTCAGCAGGCCAGACCACACACCACCAGGCCTCCCCTG
Organism: Mirza zaza; assembly: GCA_008750895.1. Classification (NCBI taxonomy): domain Eukaryota; kingdom Metazoa; phylum Chordata; class Mammalia; order Primates; family Cheirogaleidae; genus Mirza; species Mirza zaza. The sequence continues at coordinate 1,467 of VSMD01052087.1, forward strand.
GCTGTGATGCCGGCGGGGAGGTTCCCTGCGCAGGAACGCCACCTGGGCTGGGCGCATGGCCTCCTTTTGAGGGGAGGGTTGCCCTCTAGGATGCTGATCTGCCCCTGAAGGCACACACACCTCAGCAGGCTGTTCACGTATATCCCTTCTGTGCCCCGGGCAATGCGAGGCCGGTGCACGGGATGTGGTCTGCAGGTCTGACCTCTATGTCCCAGAGTTCAAACTTTGTCCCCACCAGGGAGACAAGTGCCTGTCCCCATTCACCTACAGGGAGCCCAAGCCAGGTCTATGTCTCTCAACCTCAGGCTCTGCCCGGTTCTCCTGGGATCACCGTGCCAGCAGCACCTGGTAGGGCTGGTGCGCAGAGAGCTCACAGTCTGAGTTCCCCTTAGTCAGCTGGTGTAGGGCCCCAAAAGGGAAGGTCCCGTTCCCTGGAGGTGCCTCTGGCTGGTGGCTATATTGTCTCTCTGTCTCTCTGGGCAGCCGCGGATAGGGTCGGGGGGGAGGGGAGGAGGAGGCAATATGGCGTCTGCCAGGCGACTCAGGTCTGTGCACACGGAGGTGCCCTGAGGGAGTTGGGAGCCTGGTTCCGCGTCCGCTACTGGCTTACCGCTCACTGGAGGCAGTTGTCACTGGGCTGGTGTCCGCAGGTCTCTCTGCTTGCTGGGGAGCCCACCAGCAGTCCGGGATGCAGGGGAGGGGAAACGGCAGATCCACCTACCCTTCTCGCTGGTCTCCGGGCTGCTCCGGGGATCCCAGCTTCCAGTTCTCCTCCGCGACCTCCTCCCGTGGAGTCTCCCATGGTCTCAGGTACTCGTCCTGCTGACCCTCATCCGATGTAGGCTTGTCTTCTTGCTTCTTTCTTCTAATTTCTTCTAGAATCTGTCTTTTCTTCAGAGACACTCTGTCCTGCGGTGTTTCTCATCCGTCATCTTCTCTGTTTTTTCTTCTTAACCCTCCCTCATTCTTTCTACTCCCTCACCCCTGATTCTTAGAATCTCTTCTCAAAGAAGATGCTTATATGCAAGTCTTTGTCTCAGGCTTTATTTCAGGGGAAACCAAATAAAGACAGTTTCCTCTAGGAGTAACTCTAGAAAACAGGCCCCTCTGAATGGGATACTGGTACTAGAAAACTCACCTGATGTGACAAGGACCCTACCACTAAGAACAAGGCAGAGAAAGAGAGCAATAATAATATTTGGAATAGCAACATGTAGGTAAACTACCCTGAGTCCTCCAGACTGGTGAAAGCAGCCCCTCACTCTTCCAAACAAAATAAGGCTCTACTTTGCTGGAGTCCATGGTAAGGAGCCAACTGTGTCAGATGCTTGCAAAATATTATAATATGACATCTCCTCAAATACACCCGTATCTCCCATTATTAGCTCCAAAAATAACTTACATCAGAGGCACAGTCCAAGCAGGGAACTATTGTCTCTGATTTTATTTAAAAAATATTTTATTCACTAAAAGGATTACAGAATGCATTCCAGTAGGAACTGGAAAAATATAACTGGGAATGGAACTAAAGGATGCCGAATTGGTAGAGAAAAAATACAACAAGGAATGGTATTTATTTAGAAGCATCACTTGACCACTTAGTATTAAAAGAACCTAACAATGACACTTAGCAGTGAACCCAAAGATGATGCTCTTAGTCATCATGGGATGATCCCTTGAAAATTGGATAAGATGATGTCTGCAGCTTGGTAGACAGTTTCTGTGCATGCCACTCATATATCACCTCAAATACTACTGCATCCTCCACTTTTCTGTCTCAGAGCTCGCTCGCTCTTTCTTTCCTTCCTTCCTTCCTTCCTTCCTTCCTTCCTTCCTTCCTTCCTTCCTTCCTTCCTTCTTTCTTTCCTTTTCTTTTTTTTGTGGCCATATGAACTTACCAGACAAAGGGAGCCTCAAAATGTGAGTGGGCCAACACTCAACCAATATGGGAAGGTTCATTGGTGACTAAATGCTCCCACTTTCTGAAGCACATAGGTTTTTCAGAGAGTCCCACAGTTGACATAGAATGACCGGTTCACCAACATAAAGTTGCCTTGCTTTTCCTAATTAGCTCTCCTTAATTTTCACTCTTTCTTCTTTGCACAATGATTATCGAAAGAACATACGTGTGCTCAGGTCCTTGAATTTGCCTTTGCACTATTAAATAGCTCAAAAATAACATATACCCCAATGTAAGTGATAGTTACAAAAACATACACCTTTTGAAACCTTTAACATGAGCTGGTAGTCTTTCCCCAAGTAGTCAGAATCAAAAATGTGGTCAAAAGAAAAATAATTTTAATCATCTATTGAATTACTGAAATTCTCTGAGGCCGGATTATGGTGATGGTTGCACAACTCAGGAAATTACTAAAAATCATTGAATTGTGGAGAATAGCATACAATGTAAATTGGTTTCCAATATAATAGTTAGAAACCAAACAAAAGCCCAGAAAGGGGAACAAAAAAAGAAAGCATACTGGATGTAGCATCAGAACAGAAGGTCTTGCTGATATTCCCGCCCCCCCCCCAAGGATCCTTGTTACGTTAGAGCAGGATTCCTTAAACTGAGATCAGAGGACCTCAGTGATTTTTAGCCATATTCTTATCCCAAGGCCTAATGTAATTAAGGTTTGGGAGACTTTCTTCATCGTTTTTGCTTGTTGTCCTGGGGGGAAAAAATAAAAGAAAAAATGTCTCTGCCTTAAGCAGGCAGGCACAGTATAATGTAGAAGCTCAATTATAGAATGCTGGCAATATTTTTTCCTTGCGTTATGAGAGTGTCCAGAGCCCAGCCCAGGAGCAAATGGAAGTTTCTAGATTCAGAGAGAGGGCTTAGTACAGAACTAATAATAGTTAGGTGTGATGTGGGGAATAGAATAACCCTTTGTGAGAATTCTAAATTTTAGTTCTGTAACATTTCTGTCTCACTGTCTAACTATGATTAAAACCATCAAATAGTCTGGGTCCAGGGAGAAAAGTCATCCCTAACCTGAGGCAAATCTCATATGGGTATTTAGGTACCCTGGAATTTTATTGTACATAAACTTTAATATATTCATTATATAATTGTATACCATTTAGAAACAAAAGGAAACAAGCTTAAACAAAGGAAACAAGCTCAAAACAAATTTTTCTCTTTAGGGTAGGTAATTTTTTTTCAAAAGTTATTCCTTTATGTAACTTAAGTTTGAAAACACTATACTATGTATGCCATTGTATAAATATGTTAGGATAATTAAACTGCCTGCTATAGCAAACCTCCAAGTCTCAGCGACTTTTTACAGTAAAAGTTTAGTTTTTAGTCATGCAGAGAAAAGGCTAATGTACTAGTCATGGCCAGTGACATCAACCTAAGTTATCACCTAGAGATAAGGGTTACTTTCATGCCATCTTGAACATGTGACTTTAGGGTTTCCTGGTATCCTCCTGCTCACTCATGCAGAGAAGAGAAATCAAGGAAGATTATATAGGATCTTTAAGTATAAGGGCTGGAAGTGGCAAACATCTTTATAATGCAAATTTCATTGATCTAAATTTAATCTACCTAACTGCAGAAGAGGCAAGAAAACATAGCTGACCTCTGTACTCAGCATGAAAATGAAACAGATTTGGTGATCACATAGAATCTCCATTAAGTGTGTATATACCCCGTTCCCATCTGCCCAACATCCGATGAATGTTATTATTGCATGTGCATTTAAGTGTTTATCAGTTAAAACCAATTTGGTGATGAGTACATGGTGGTGCTTGTTTTTCCATTCTTGTCATACTTCACTTAGTAGCATGGGTTCCAGCTCTATCCAGGATAATACTAAAGTCTTGTTTTTTGTGGCTGAGTAGAACTCCATGGTATTCATATACCACATTTTAGTAATCCACTCGTGTATTGATGGGCACTTAGGTTGTTTCCACATCTTTGCAATTGTGAATTGTGCTGCTATAAACGTTCTAGTGAGGATGTACTTTTTATAGAATGTCTTTTGTTCTTTTGAGTAGATGCCCAGTAATGAGATTGCTGGATCAAATGGTAGATCTACTTGTAGCTCTTTGAGGTATCTCCATATTACTTTCCATAGAGGTTGTACTAGTTTGCAGTCCCACCAGCAGTGTATGAGTGTTCCTATCTCTCCATAACCACACTGACATTTATTGGTTTGGGATTTTTTGATAAAGGCCATTCTCACTGGAGATAAGTAATATCTCATTGTAGTTTTGATTTGCATTTCCCTGATGATTAGAAATATTGAGCATTTTTTCATATGTTTATTGGCCATTAGTCTATCTTCTTTTGAAAAGTTTCTGTTTCTGTCCTTTGCCCACTTTTTGATAGGGTTGTTTGATTTTTTTTCTTGCTGATTTTCCTGAGTTCTATAGTTAGTTATCATCTATAGTTAGTTATCATCTAGTTATCATCCCTTTATTGGATGTGTAACATGAGAATATTTTCTCCCATTCTGTTTGGTCTTGTGATAGTTTACTTGGCTGTGCAGAAGCTTTTTAATTTGATCAGGTCCCATTTATTTATTTTCGTTGTTGCTATGATTGCCTTAGGCAAAGAATTTATGAAGAAAACCCCAAAGAGAGCTCCTATCTTAAGAATGGAAGTAAGGCCCTTATAAAAGAAGCTTCAGGAAGAATTCTTCTCTCTTGCTCTTCTGCCTTCTGCCATGTGAGGACACAAGGTTCCTTCCCTTTGGCGCCCAGTAAGTGCCACCTCGGAAGCAGAAAGGCCCTCTGTAAAAAAAAAAAAAAGAAAAGAAAAAGAAAAAAGAAAAAAAGAAAAGGAAAAAGAAAAAGAAAAGCTGACAGCATTTTAATCTTGTACTTCCAAGACTTCAGAATTGTAAAAAAAATAAATTTCTGTTCTCTATAAATCACTCAGTCTCAGGTATTTTGTAGTAGCACAGACTATGGCACCAACTTTAAGTTAAAATTATATATTGCTTTCTTAAAAGGGACTTCTTTTATTGAGCTCCAGCCAAATTTAATATCTTGCTCTTTTGAAATGTGTTCACTTGTCTTTGATTTTTCAAAAACATTTGTTTGTGTTCTTGCTTTGAAGATATTTTTGTACATAGTTAACTTTCTTTTCATTTAGTACTAATAACATTTTACTTGATGATGCCTTAAAGCCAAAACACATGCTTAAAAATTGCTTTATATTACTTAATGTGTGTTAAGTGAAATAGCATCACTGTGCTGATGAAACAAACGATTTCAGAAAGAAAAAAAAACAAACTAAGATGGTTTCCGTTAATAATTGGTTGAAACACAATTCTCTGTTACATGTACCTTAATTAACATAACCCCCAGATGTCATACTTTTCTTAAGATACACACCAGTAGCATCTTAACATGTTATTTATTCCTCTTTCTTCTAAATATACCAATCAGATCATTCCTGTTCAAACATTTTATTTATATGATAAATTGAAGTAAAATACCTTAATTATGGTTCACATATGATAGACATAATCTAGTATATCAAATACAAAAATTAAATAAAAACGAGATAAAGCATAGTAAAAAGCCAGAGTCATCAATATTTATACGACTTAAAAGTTTTTAAAAATTCTTTTCAGAAATTCCACAAAGGTCACTTTTCCTAATTATGTTCTGTTTCTTCAGAGCATTAGTGTTCATTTAATATTGTTACTTTTTTCTATTAACTTACATTTGTTTTATTTTTTGCAACAGTATTTTCTCACTATGTTTCACTGCAAATATGAATTGCTTTGGAGTCATTAGAAATTGAATAGGCTTTGGCAGATGAACCTAAGAAGCTGTTTACCATATCTGATTTTCTTTCTAGGAAAAACATGCATTATAAATGCCAAATGATTTATAAATAAACATTGAAAATAGAATACTTTTTGTGAGCAGAAATCCTCAATATATTCTCTGTCTTATTAAAATGGTAATTTTATAAATATTTAGATGCATACTGGCTATATTTACTTTTTTGTGAGTGATCTTTACTTATACATCAATAATAACATATGAATGTATTTGAATTTATTTCAACATTAACAACAAGTGTTCTAAGCTCTGTTAAAATAGTAATTATATAATTTTGAAAAAATGTTAATAGAAAGTAAGTTAATTCACCCCAATTTATCATGTAGAAATTTAAACCACCCACATTTTCAACAAATACAAAACAATCATAATTGTTTTGAATTATTTAAATAAATAAATAAGTATTTTGCATTCCTAGATGCTTATGCTTATTCTCTGAGTAACACTTATTCCTTATTTCTTTTAAAGAGTCATTTCTTAGTTTTCTGGTTTTGATAATGTAATTTAGACTTGTGAAATGTTACTATTGGGAAATGTGGGATGATAAGTACACAGTAACTCCCTATACTATTTTTGAAACTTCCTATGAGTCTACAGTTATTTCAAAATAAAAAGCTTTCTTTAAAAAGTCATTCATTAAACAATTGTGTTATTCTCTACATTTCTATTGTAAATCAGTTGTTATGAATTCCGTTGCTATGTGTACACCATATACAAAAGCTCATGATTTGGAGAGTGTTCAAAGATGAGGGACACATATTTTAGTAAAAGAGAAGGAAATGATCAGTTGATAGTTACTCTTTTCCATTGACTTATTTCTCTGTCTAGTCTCCCTCGTTTTCCAAAGCTATGTATGCAGATGTCATTTTCTGACAGAGCTGATGATTTGTTGGAGAGTCACGCCAGGTTTGAAGGCAGAAATACCATTTTCATTCATCCTATTTTTTCTAGCCATGCTGCATACAATTCACCTCTCTCATGTGAAGGAGAGGTTGCATGCTGTGTAAGTACAGGCGAAAAGCCCCTTAGGGTGAATTACACCTTATGCCCTCAGATGCCTTGGTACTCTGCTAAGAGAGCACACCTCCGGGTAGGACAGGATGTATTTTCTGTTTTATCTCAAATTCTACTAACGTTTTTAACTCCACTTTTCACATTTTGGAGAGCAGACATACTATTAACAGGGATGCTGTAAGTATTAAAACACAATCACACTGGTGAATAAAATTGAATATAAAATTGATTTATAGAGTGTAAGGCACCCTGTTGATCTTGGCAGCTTTAATCATATGTGCCTTCCACAGGCCTCCGGGCAATGGATTTAATTTCTTGCTGCCATTGCTTCTAACTGCTGCTCAAAGATTCAAATCGTCACATTAAGGCATAAATTTTAAAATAAATTTTTAAAATTATGAAAAGTAAAAGAGCAGTAGAAATGAAAACTAACTTTTAATTGCTTAGGTTTTAATCTGGGAGACAAAGACATAGCCTATTTGTTTCACAGTGTTTGTTTCTATTTGATGTCCACTAATTTTATCCCAGAAAAGAGCATTTACATGTTGGTTACCATGATAATCTCACAAATATCTCATATTTAAGGTAAATGACATATTCTTAAGATTTATGAAATATTAGAGCCCTTTTTGAATGTAACAAATTCACCACCTTAGGGAGTATGTGCTCAAAAGACTATGTAAATTTTCTAGAAAGAAAAAACTAGTTAAACAAACTGATATATACACCATGAAACTCTACTCAGAGTGGTTGTGTTATGACTGATTGATGTACTCAGGAAACAGAACACTGTCAGTTAAATTTTTCTTGAGAAGTTGAATAAATATGGGCTGGCTGTCTTCATAACAAGTGGACCTAAATCATTATCTGTAGAAAATCTAATGTATAATCCAAATCATGATCATAGGATTCTGTGTGTGTGTATGTACGTGAATTTTTATTCTACAGGCATTACTTTGGGGACCATACTCCAGGTTGTTATTCATGAGTATTGACTCAATCTTTTCCCTTAATCCAGGATCTAATGAAATATTAGTATGATGTCTCTGCATGATGATCATGTTTCAAAAGCTTAAAACCTAATTACCATATTGGAGTTATCCATGAAATAAATGCCTACTTTCAATTGCTAATTTTTGGCTTCAATTAGTAAATGGTACCATCACATAAATGTAAATATCATTAAAGCAAGATTGGACAGTGAATTATATTATACCCTATTTTTATGTACTTCAGAATTAATCATAAGAGCTAATAATTTAATATTCACTGTTTTTAGGTACTATCTAAGCATCTTGTGTGTACTAATTAGCTCCAAAACCTCATGGAGTTGGTGCTATAATGCTTTCATAGAGTTGAAGATTTAAAACTAAGTGATCTGGCCAAGATCATTTGGCTAGGAAATTACAGAGTGGAACTTCATCTAGACAGGTAGCTCCCAGATCCATGTATTTAAACACAAAACATATTTGCAATAAATGTAATGATCATATAAATTGCCTTTATAGGCAACATTTACTGAGAAATTACTATAGAGTAAAATAATTGTTCAGAATTGTGTACAAATTTCCTCATGTCTTTCTCACTGCAAATTGATGCAGTGAGTTCAGGTATTATATTCATTTTACAGCTAGAAAAACAGGATTAAGGGAATTATGTAATTTGTGTAAACTCTCACTGCCCTTAAACACAACTTTTCCCTACTGTTATGATATTTATCCATACTCAGACCACTGTTATAATACTGTCACATAATCATAAATGAAGTCATTAATTCGGCCAGTTCATGTTATATATAATTGCTAAAAAGAGATATTTTGTATTTGATATTTTAAAAATTATTTAAACTACCATTGAAAGCTAATCATTTGTAACTAGTGCTATGTGTTCTGGAAAAGACATAATCAAATTTCAAATTTTAGTTGAATTTCCCTCTGCTAGAATCACTTATGTAACACAATAGATATTAGGAATTTACCGATTAATATGACGAATTTAGATAATTTATATAATTTATATGATAAATTAGATAATTAGTACATTCAAGGATATTATGTTTATGTTAATATATATCTTAACTCCTATATTATTACATGTAATAAATTTCCTGTGAGTTATTATACATAATCTATAAACATACATACACACAAATACCTTTTAAAGACAGAATATAAATTTAGAACTTATAAATTACCCCCATTACATTGGTTTTGGCAACTTGAGTTGCTAAATGATGGTTTCACCAGTTTTTACCTATTTACTTGGTTATTCTGAATTTAAAGTTGTTCCTAACAGTAACAGTGGCAAGGACGGTTAACAGGTAGATGTATTTTTCACTTAATTAATTTTAGGTTGGGCAAGAGATGAATGATGAATATTTAATAGTCTCTCATTTATTGTATATTTAAAAATTTATAGCATTTCAATTTAAGCTTGCACACTTATCCAGATAAATCTTTTTTATGTAAAACTATGTTCTTTTCATTTTGTAAAATAGTATGCATAATCTTAGAAATGTATTTTACATATTATTAATTTTATCAATTGTTAAAGAATAATTAAACCATAGTAATTATTTACCTCATGTAATATGGTTAAAGTGATCCCAATACATCAAAATATAAGAATTGATTTTAGAAGTAATTTCCTTTCATTGAATATATACATAAGTCATGTTAATTAGTACGAGAAAGTTAATTAGTACGAGAAAGTTAGATGCTGGATTAACTCAGCAGCCTCAGATGCCTCTTTTTGTCTGTATCTATATACATTCTTCTATTCCTTTACTTTTCCATTTATATATATATACACATATATGTATATATGTCAAAATATTTGGATGCTAATGTGTTCATAGAATTTTGCTTCTTCATTAAAATTATTTACTGAGTAGTGTGAGAGATATTAAGTATTATGATGATAGTAAGAATCTAAATAATGATTTAATTGGGAGAGAAGCTAAAATTTTTGATCAAATTTATTCACTTTGCCTTCTTTGTAAGGCTGCAAGTCCAAGCATTCATCAAATTTAAATCCTTGTTAAGTCCATCATGTCCTTGTTAAATCCAGAAGTGAAAGTAGATGGATTTTGCATGAGCAGTAGACTAAGAAATGTCCATTCTGACCCATACTAAAATGTACTGAAAACAATTTCCAATGTGAATTATAATTGGAATTAGCCTTTTTATGTCATCACATCTCATTTTATTTTCTTTTTCTATGTAAACATTTTGTTTTTAAATATAATAAATCCATAGATGTAGTGAACAAAGTACTAATGTAATAAAATTGATTTATGCTATTCATATTTCTTCTTTAAAAGTATTTCTTTCAAAAGGAGACATTTCAAAAAGTAAAATCATAGCATTTAAGGCCTTTCAGTTGTTGATTGTTAGTATGTCATAAGGAGCAAAATAGAGTGAATAATTTTTGGGTAGAATAGGTTCATTTAAGTAACATTAAATCTATACTTTTTCCCCATTTAAATCTTCCACCACAAAGAAAGAGCAGTCTAGTGTCTTCATTATAAGAATTTTATAAAGTACGCATTAAGAACAAGAAAGAATCTCATATTTGTTAAGCCACTCGTGTAGGTCAGGCACAATTCTAAGTGTTTAAATATGAAATAACATATTTATTTCACAAGTACACAATTTAAAAGTTCCACATGTCCCTTAAACTACACCTCTAGTTTTTGCCTTTTTTCATAGTCAAACATCATTAGTAAGTTTTCAATTCTTCATGTCTAATTCACTTTTCAATCAAGTTTAATCTTCTTTCTGCTTACATTTATTGCATTGGTATAAGTCATTGGCTTTAATTTTGCTCTTGTCAATGTTGATAATGATATTTATATAGCTAAATAAAATACCACATTTATTTTCTGACCTAATGTTTTGTAGCTTCTGTCTATAGTAGCTGCATTTGGTTTCTGCCTTCAGTGGGATACTGGTAATTCTTATCTACCACAATTCTGTATTTTCTTCATTTTTTTTTCCCTCCAGCCTCACTGGAGAATGTCATTCGTATTCCATTGCTATATAGCCTTAATTTATAGAGTATTTAAACAATAGAATGCTAAGGCCATTTCTTTGCATACAGAATTTCCTAAGAGATGCTAACTTTTTTTGTTAGCTTTAAATATCATCCAGAAATTACTTCTTAGACCCAGACATGCAAATTTAATACTCGTATTTAATTTTATCACAATCTCAAAATTGAGGCCAAATCCATAAATTCTACTTCAAACTTATATTTTAACCCCATCCACCTCTCTATGTTCCCTGTCACCACTCTTGGCCTCATCGAGATGTTATCACTACTCAAGCATCTTTTGCCTGAGATAATAAAATAAAGTCCTAATTAGTCACCCCCATTCATTCTTCTATTTCTCATTCAATGGAGTAAGATAATTTAATTTTAAGTCAGTTGATGTCACTTTCCCCCACCCTAACACCCATTGATCTTAAAATACCAGTTCCTGTCTTGGCCTAAAACCTATAAATGGTCTCTAAATATACATGCTTCAACCTACCCATGCCTTGTTACATGCCTTATTGCAATTTGTCAAGTGAGTCACTTTTTTCTCCTATTGCTAGAATCATAAGATTTCTTCTGCTGAAATACTCTGTCCCTTCCCCTTTCTTGTTCTCATGGTTAGTTAGCTCTTTCTCACACTTCAGCTTTCAGTTCTCAGAAAGACATGGTCTCTGAAAACCTGTTCCACATTAGTCCATGTGACATAAATTTCCCTACATTATTCTCTTTCTTAGCAGCCCATTTATTTCTGCTTTGTAACACATTGATATTTGTAATTCCTTTTCTAATTTCAGAAATGTTTTGGTTACATGAATTTATGAATTGCATTTGTATAGTTTGAGTCAAAGTTATAAGTGTGTCCATCACCCACATAGTGCATTGTACCTGTTCGGTGTGAATTTACCCATCCCCTCATCCCCGCTCCTACCTACTTGATTTCCATTGAGTTTTACTACCACATGTGCCCGTGAGTGTTGATCAGTTCCAATCTAATAGTGAGTACATGTGGTGTTTGTTTTTCCATTCTTGTGATACTTCACTTAAAAGAATGGTCTTCAGTTCCAATATTGTTTACTTTGTTGTTATCTGCTGCAACACTAGATTTTTTTAAAAAGTAACTTCTAAGTGGAGGAAGTATGTATTTGATATTCATCCCAATGTCTTCCAGCCCTATGTGACAGACACACTTTAATTTGACCTCAGATGAGTCACGTTATTGTATAATCCCTTTCCTGAGTGCCCTTGATTCTGAGCAGAACCTATGACATTTTTTTTCTAATCACTAAAATAGGCAGAGGTGATGGGATGTCACCCCCATGATTTATGTTACATTGTATAAAACTGTCTTGACAGAGTGGAGGGAGAGATCATCTTGTGGGTTTTGAGTAAGAAAACAGCCAAGTTGTTAACTGCCTGTGGAAAGAGCCATGGTGTAGAGTAGTGTGGAAGTTGCCACTAGCATCTCAGGGCGACATCAGCCAGTAAAACATGGCCAGTAAAAATACCCATGTTCTCAATCTTACAGCTGTAAGGAAATAAATTCAGCTGACCCTCTACGTGAGCTTAGAAGTGAATTCTTTCCTTGTTGGGTCCCTAGATGGGAACGCAGCCCACCCGGTATCTTCATTATAGTCTTGTGAAGCTCTGAGAAGAGTACCTGCCTCACAGAGCTGTAAAATAATAATAGATGTTCTCGTAAGCTGGTAGGTGTGTGGTAATTTGCTATGTAGCAGTAGAAATCTAGTGCAATCTAACAATGCCATTCAAAGATATTTTACTAATACTTATGAAATATATTATACTATGCATTACCTTTATACCAATTTAGATTGGGAGGCTATGAATTAGTTTCTATTCTTTGTTATTAATAAGCTATTTCACAGAAGGTGTTTTAATCTAAGTACTTATAAAAATGAGTGTCAGAGAGATAATCTTAACCCTTTTATTATAGCACTTGCCACCAAATAAACACTTTGGGTGATATGATATCATTGCCAATAATTTAAAATAAGATAGCATGTGAGATGATATCCTACGTTTGGAAATTAATTGAAAAGAAAGTGATAAGTTTTATAAGTTGTGCATGAGAATCTGAAATTCAGTGTTATTTCTATATGTTACAATTGTTTCTTTATACACTATAGAGTTGCTTCTCCATAGAAAATCAATTTTGAAATGTTTATGCCAATTCATTACATTTGATTCTGAATGAAATGTTATACATCTAGGTCTATGAAGTAATAATACTTTCTTAATAAACATATTTACTCTTAATTTAAAATAAAGATTTTTGTAAGTGAGCTCATTGAAAAATAAAAGTTAATGTAATAAACAAGTATTTGGTTAGTTTGTTTTCAATTTTCAGCCTTCCAAATTTTTGTAGACCTAGAATAAATGATCAATTAAAAAGTAAATAAAATAAAATATATTAAAGTAATATTTCAAAAAAACTATTCAGAGTATTTAAATCAGTAAACTGACCAGATATCTTTATTCAATGAAGTAAGCATTTCTCTCTTCAAAGTTGGCTGTTCTTAGATCGGAACACTCAAAATAAAAGCGGATTGCCAAATTGACACTTAGAACTCAGCTCAGAAAGAACTAAGATGTTCAAAGTGAATTAGAAAATGAGAATGAGTGAAGGAAAGATTCTTTTGGTCTCAGAGAGCACATTATATTGGCTGTTTGGCTTTGAAATTCCTCCAAAGATTGATTACATGACTCTTGCTGTGGTCAAATGGATAAGGTGGCTGAAGACTAAAGAGTCTCAACCAAAGATTTATTTTCTCTTATGTGTATAATATTCAATCTCAGTAAAAGAAAAATTATAAAAGAGAACTTTGAATATTAAAAAAAGAGAAAGAAAACCTGCATACTGTAAATTCAATTCCCAAGAAGCCTAAAAATATAATGTAAAATACATTTGCTGTTATGATAAAGGCATAGCTCTCACTATTATGGAAACAAGGCATTTTAAAATTTATGATATTCATGTAGAAAGCTGCATTGTTATCATGAGGGAAAAGGTACAGTATAGAAATATAAGATTTATATTATCAAACTTTTCATGCCTTACTTCAAGACTCTTACTTCATGAACTTTCATGACTAGCATGTTCTTCCATGACTTTCTAATTCTCTGTTTGCTAAAGTTTTGTGGCTGTTGCTTTTTCTTCCAATATAATCTTAGATGGAAACTATATATAAAATAACTAAAAATGACACTGCTTTGGTTGAAACATTGGTGCTCAAATGAAGTGATGGACAGTAGTTTTATCTCCAAAGTGACTTCTGGGTTTTAAAACTCTGTGCAGTGTATTTGTAAACAATAATTCTGTAGCACTTTAGTTTACTCATAATATTTAATAATAAATTGTTTTCTCTTTGCGTTAGCTCCATCTCCCTACTTGGATTATAAATTTCCTACAAGCAGGATCTAAGTCTTTATGTACAATACCTATAGAATGTGGAATTTGGATGAAACATTTCTCCAAAGGCATAGGAGAGAACATTCACTGTAATTTGACATCTGAAATTCCTGGAAATGAACATATATGAGGAAAAAACAATATTATACAAAATACAAATTGGCACCATCAAGATGATTAAACATATTCATGCCCTTCCTTAGCTATCTCCCTCATCACCACTATCTACAATCATGATGCATGTTATGTACCTTGCAGAACAAATATTTCAATGCACAATTCATCTTTCTTATTGTGATAGCTAACTTTATGTGTCAACTTGATTGGGCCATGAGTTGCCAAGATTAAACATTGTTTCTGGGTATGCCTGTGAGGGTGTTTCCACATGAGATTAGTATTCAAATTCGTGGGCCCAATAAATAGGATTAAACCCCAATGTGGTTGGACATCACCCAAACCTTTCAGAGTCTGAAAGTCAGAGAAAGAAAGATTTTAAACTTTTTGCTTCCTGTCTGACTACTTGGTTGAACTGGGACATTAGTGTTTTGCTGCCCATGGACTGAGATTTACACCGTCACCCTCCCCTGGTTCTCTGGCCTATGGACTTTTGTATTCAGATGGGAACTACACCACCCACTTCCATGGTTCTCCAGCTTATACATGGAAGCTCATGGGACTTCTCAACTTACATAATCAAGTGAGCCAATTCCTCATACTAAATTCTTAAAATATGTATACAAACAGTACATCTTCAAATTAAATCTCATTTCTTCATATATGTGTGTGTGTGTGTGTGTGTGTTTGTGTATGTGTGGGTGTATATATCATACTGGTTTTGTTTCTCTGGACAATCCTGACTAACATGAAATTTCTTGATCCATTGAACTATTCTCTACCTGATCCCCTTTTATACCTTTTGTATGATAATAATTTATTAGCCATGTATCCATTAATTTATTTAAATAAAAATTTGGGGACACAGTTGTAAATATTTAAAATAAGAGTGTAAATATTTAAAATAAGAGCTTTCAAAGATGCTTCTATGTCTAAAATATTAATTTTATCTTAAATTTTAAGTTACTCCTTTAAATATATGTGTTTCCATACATATTCTAGAATATCAAGTATTCCAGAAAATCAGTTACTGTTGTGGGAGAATGAGGTGACCACAGCTATTGCAGCAATGTTGGAATGAAACCTAAATATAATCAGCACATTGAAAATGGAATAGAATGAGAAATGTGGATTCTTGCTCCTAATAATGTCATTGAGCTGCTAAATTATTCACCATACTATCTCAAAGCTTCTAATAATATAGCACATATTTTTTCTGAAATTTTGAATTTGCTGATTTAGGATTTTCTGTTTTGTATAGCAGAAATCATCCCAATAGGTATCATAATCTAACAGGTAAATATTTAAAAGGTTGACTAGGCACATTCATGCATTTTTCTTTTTTAGATAAAAAGATGGCTAATGCACTAGATAGTTTAGTATTGGCAGACCTTGAATTATTTAGTTTGTCAAATGATTACTTGGATAATATAGAAAGTGTATTATTTTGTTTCTAGGAAACATAAATCAAAATAGCTCAAGAAAAATGTATTTATTTTAAAGATACTGGTATCATACTGAATCCAAGGAAAATTGCACAAATCAGTCCCAAGAAAATCGTCATTGTACGCTATTCAATGTAAATTACTTAAGACTTTGAAGAACATCCTTCTTTATTTCTGACATTCATCTGATTTAAGTCTCAAGCATAACTATTAAGATTTTTATTTTAAATTTCCATGTGAGACAGAGCTCAATTCACCCACATTGAATCAATTTTCTTTCCCTGCTCCAATTATTGTGGCCCCAAATCCACAATCAGCCTAACTTAAATTTCGCATTGTTCTGCGATGGCAGTGGTTGAACTATCTTATAGGAAAATGAAGACATTCAGGTTAAATGATTAAAAGTTTCCTTACAAAAATTTTTTACTACAAAAATATAGTATAAAACACTTTGAATATAAATGAAAGGGGAAAAATAAATAGAAAAAAATAAGGAAAATATAGAATTTAAAATATTCCAATGGGTAAAGTTTTATAATTTTCAGCAGATAGAATATTATTTGATTAAATAAAACTATGAAGTTGTAACAGTATATTTAATAATCTAAGGATGCAAGAACAATGAAATTGACTTTTCTTCTTAAAATCTGTTTTCTACACTAGTAGCTGAGCAGTCTTTCTAAAGTCTTAAAAATGTAAATCCCCATGTGATTAAAGTACTTCAATGAATTCCTATTATTCTAAAAGTGTAAGGGCCAAACTCCTCTCCAGAGGTTGAGGGATACTTCATGCTTTGGAATTTGCCTTTCTTTTCTAGCCTCATCTCTCACTGTGATGCCCCCTACATTTCATACTGTAGCCACAGTAAGCAGCTTCCAGTCTTTTATTTATTTTTTTATTTCATCTTTCATTTTTTATTTTTCACTTCCTTTTGTGTTTTTCTGATTTCCTCCTGTATGCACCTATAGCACCCAGAAAACCTGACAACATAGTGATATTTCCATGGTATAACTATTTATTTGTTGTCTCCAATAGTAGACTGTATGCTCAGTAATGGTCAAATCATGTATGTTTGGTTGAAAATATTCTTTAAGCATTAGCAGAATTCCTGTTACATAATATGCCCCCAGTACATATTTGATTTTTTTTTTACTTTTTAAAACATCTTTTTGTTTGTAAATAATTTCAAACTTAAAGAAAAGTTGGAAAAATAGTAAAAAAAAATAAAATAAAACACATGTATAACAATTTTTTCAAAAACTGTGGTAAGAACATTTAGTATGAGATTTACCCTCTTAATCAAATTTTAACCACTACAGTAATATTAACTATAGGCACAATGTTGTACAGCAAATCTCTCTTATTCAGAGTGAGTTACAGACTAGGTTACTGAAATTTCCAAGGGTAAAGGGAGTCTTCCGTTGCTACACTCATATATTACCATACTGTGGAATTGTTTTAATTGAAATAATAGAAAGTTAGTAAGGAATTGTGGTTAAAATGAAGTAAGCAACTCATGACTAGATGTCTAATTTACAGAGTTGTTATTGAGTGATTATTAATAGAGATAAGGCAATTATGTTATGTTTATTATGATCATATAATTTGCTCTTTGATGGTTTATTAAGTGCAAATTAGTACAAATTAACCTTGGTAACCTCATTTTTTCTCGCCACTTTATTTGGAATATTAGTTATCACTAATCTCATTGTAATGTATCTACCTTCCAAATAACCTCCATAGTTAGGAGTAGATGAGTCAGTGCTAATCAGAAAAAAAATCCAGCTACTGATTATTCTAAATAGTTCATTATTCAGATAAAATAGGCTCTGAGTGACATAAGCAAGAATATTTTCATAAATATAAAAATGGAAAAAGATAATTGAATGTCATTCTTCAGATAATTAGAGTGTTAACTACAGAAATTATTGGTGATGAAATAACAGGGTTTCATTTTACTCAGAGTGAAAAAAATCTGGACTATTATAGTTTTATAATTTTAGAACTTGGTCCAACCCTTAGATTACCTGCTGGTGGTTTTCAACCTAATGGGAGTTTCTTTCAAAAGAGCCTTTGAAAAATAGGAAGGGAAATTTTTCATTGTGAAAATGACATGTGGGTCTGATTGAAATTGAGTGCCCAGGTGGCTTGTCTGCTAAGTGCCTGTGATGTGTAGGAATGTACCTAGCAACTAAGAATCATCCTGATTCAGATGCCAATCGGTAAACCACAACTTTAGAAATCAATAAAACAGCAATATAAAAGTAAAGGTCACAATGCTTGTGCTTTCCCAAAATTTATATATTTAAATCTAACAGTCAGTGTGATAATATTAGGAAAGGGGACCTGTGGGAAGTTATTAGGTCATGAGGGCAGATCCCTCATGAATGGGACCATTACCTTTATAGAAGTGGCCCTAGAGAGCTGTCTTGTCTCTTCTGCCATGTGACAACACCCCTAGAAGACAT
Source organism: Mirza zaza (assembly GCA_008750895.1). Classification (NCBI taxonomy): domain Eukaryota; kingdom Metazoa; phylum Chordata; class Mammalia; order Primates; family Cheirogaleidae; genus Mirza; species Mirza zaza. The sequence goes on from VSMD01052087.1 coordinate 19,775, forward strand.
TGTCTGTGAACTAGAAAGTAAATCCTGACCAGCCACCATATCTGCTAGCAAATTGATCCTGAAATTATCAGCCTCCAGAACAGTGGAAAACCAATTTCTGTTGCTTATAAGTTACCCATTTTATAGTAATTTTTATAGCAGCCCAAACGAATGAGGACAAGAAGCAGAATGTTGGTAGAAACAGGATTGGAAGTGTCTTCTGCCTGTTCAGTATTATTTTTCTCTTATGAATTCTCTGAATATAGTGAGAACTATATCAGGATATTATTACCTTCAGAGGAGGATTTTATATTTACATTCCATTCACTAGTTATGATGAAAAATTTAAGTAGCTATAGGTACCAGAAGTTTTGAGTTCCTCTAGTCTCCTTGTTTTTATGTCCTCCTGACTTTGGCCTTCCCTAAGCATTCTTTATTCAAGTGGATCTTTGACCTGCATCCATTTCAGCTATAACTGCTGTTATTGTACCAGAGCCCTGCCAGCATAGTCCTAAGATGTGGGGGCTGTGGCTTGGAGTTGTGACCTTCCCAAGTGTTTCTCCAGTGCTATTTTTTTTCCCCCATTGCCACTCCTATTCCCTTCCCTGGCTGCAGGACTTTCGATCTATTTTAAAGCCCTAACACTTGTCCAAAGTGTATTTTCCCCCTTAGGTGAGAGGACAAGACTAAAAGTAGCTAGAGACAGATATTTCCTTTTACAGAAATTTCCTTTTCCAGGCCATTTTTATAGTGAAGACTCTGCATAATTTTCTAAGGATTACTCTTCCCTTCCTCTCTACCAGAGCCAGAAAGGGATCTGTTTCAGATTCTTACTACAGGAACCTAGTGTGACTCCTGCAGGTAAAACCCATGAAAATGTGGGGGCTACAATAAGACTGCCACCCCTAGGATTTTTTTTTTTTTACTAGTGCTAGTCTGCATTCAACATTTCATTAAAATGACCATTTATGTGTTCCTGTCAGTTTATGGCTCCAGTGACTTCTACTTATGTGCCTGTCTGTCCAGATTTTAGAGTGGCTGAACACCCTATAACATCAGTTTCTTAATGGGTGCAATAAAAATTATATAAGTTTTCTTATAAGTCCAGGAGAGATGACTATTAAGCTCTTTACATGTCAGATGTCATTTGTCAAAGCTGGAAACATAAACCTGTGGGTTGCTTTTCATATATAAGGAAATAAAGTAAATAAAACCTCCTGTACAGGGAGAATCAACAATTACAATTCTGATATACTTATGAAAACTATTGTCACTTTATAAAGAAGCATGGTAAGGGGATATGACATGTAAACTGGTCCAATGTCTTGTGAAAATGACCATAAAAGAACTACCAAGCAATTGCTCACAACATAATATTAAAAACATAATGGAAAACATAATCCAAAATTGGCATGTAAACCAGAAAAATATCAACTTATGTGAGCAAACATAAACCTTAGATGCCAATACATATATAACACTGACGGCAAAGGTAAATAACAAGATTTGAAAGCATCTATTATAAAAATGTTTGAACAAGTTGGATAAATACTCTTGAAATGAATGGAAAGTTATAAGTGTAACAAAGAAATGCAAAATATAAAGAATCTAGGAGTGAAGGGAAAGCTTCCTCTTTGCTCTTGGAAGTTTCACTGAAAACTAAAATCACAAAAGCCAGGTTAATTGGAGAAAAGCCATAAAAATTTATATGATCATACTTTTATGAAATGGAAGTCTTCCAAATGAAGACTCAAACTTCCAAGGGAATGCAGGACCTTATATACCATCTTGAAGTTTTGTATAGGGACTTGGATTCTGGCAAAACAAGGTTATGAGAGGGGAGAGAAAAGGAATTCTGTTGAGTGTAAATAAGTGATTACTAGGGAAAATTCAAAGGGCTTGAAGAAGATATAATTGTCCGTTGGGCCCACAGAGCAAAAGTCTGTTTGCGTCCAAAGTCTGTCCAAGTTTGTTGACATACTTTAGCCTTTCTTACTGTGGTACGTGTTCAGTTAGTTATTTTGTAAACTCAGGTCTTCAGAGGGTTGGAAACAAGTTATCAATTTGAATTTAGTCTGGTTCTTTCTTTTTGTCAATGTGGGGCCAACTCTGTTTCCAACATTCTAGGGCAAAAGCCTCAGGCTGAACCTCTTTCTTTTTCTTATTTTTTTTTTTTTTTTTTTTTAGCATATTTTGTCCATCTTTCTCTATTTATAAACATAAATCTACTTCATTTTTATGGTGATATAGAGTATTTCCTTGTATTTATAATATGTAATGTAACCATTTCCTAATTGATGGACACAATTTATTCTTAGATTTTTCATCAAGCATTGTTTCTATAGATGTCTTTTGAAATATATCAGTGTGATTAAATTCAGTAGGATAAATACATAGAACTTGAGATGTTGGTATAAACAGTACAAGTTGCTGTCCCAAAATACAAGTTTAATCATGTGTCTCTTGCAATATAGTCCTTCAAAGTTTTCCCCATAATTAAATCAAAATATCTTTACTTCCTCATTATCTATCTTCAACCTAACTTTCTAGCATTGCCTTCTCCTATTCTATCACAGTTTTACTTTATTAATAATATGAACATAGTCAATGGTTCTTTTGAACAATAAGAACTTTTTAGAACTATACTATAATATAATTTTAATCCCACAGAGATTTCCTCATAGAGAATTGATTCTGCATTATGTTTATTGTTTTGTGAATAGACATAAGAGGCAACTAGATGTAAAATTAGACTAATAAATTGTGACACTGATATTGAAGGTATGTCCATTAGGTTGTTCAAAAGCATTTACATAATGATTTTTCTTTACATTTAGAGCTAGGAAAATTTTCTTTTCCATCTCCTTATGAGTTTATTTACTTTTATTAGATGATGAGAGCATTATAACTGATTTCTTTTCCATTTCTGTATTGATTTACAGGAAGCCTCAGTCAAACGTCATGTTTGAAGTTATAATGCAAGCCCAGATTTTATTGGTACCTCTTTGTATGAGATGATTGACCAACTGCAATATTAAAGGCACTATATAAAACACTTTCTTATATGTGCCATAATTAGAAGTGTTTCCCAAATCTTTTGGTCTTATGGTACTTACATCAAGCTTGGAAGAAAAAGACCAAAAAATTTGAAAAAAGTAGTACAACATAATGCATAAGAGTTCAGGAAAATGGATTACTATGACTTGGAAAAGGTTTCAAAAATATCAGCAGTTTCATCTTCCATAATGTATATATTAAGGAGAGAGGTCAGGATTGGGAATAAAAAGCATGGGGACATGAATACCTGTAGGGAATGTTTGAAGGACAGTGAGAAGAATTCTTATTCTTATAAATACAAACTTAAGAATTAAATGTGATTTGGCTTTGGTTAAAATTAATTAAAAAAATGCTAGTTATGATGATAAGACTCTAAGGACCAGGATTCTATAAAGGCAAATGCTGTGAATTGTCAAAGCACTGGGCTAAAAATTATCAGCAAGAAAATGTAGAGGTAGTTATAGAATATTTGTACTCTAATGTAGATTTTACATAAGGGATTTATAATGTCCAACATTTCTGAAGAGCTACTTTCTAATAGGTGCTAAGTTAGATGCTGAAACACAGACATAAAACAAATTCCTTGGCTTTGATATTTTGTGGGACTATAAAAGACAGGAGCTCATGTAAACAATATTAGGGCTACAATAGCACATAGTGATATGGGCACTCAGGGAGCTTATTATTCATAAGTGAGTGTATGATTTGGGGGCAGGGTGCCAGGTAAGGATGTTCAGAGAAAGCCATCCTTGAACTATTTGGAAGAACTGCAACTTTTAAAAAGATAAGAAAAAAAAAGAAAGCAATTTGAGCAGAAAGAACACTAATGTTCCCTAACACATTGCTGATAAACTCACAATGATAAAAGGCTGAGTTGGATTTGCATCTAACACATATTAATATTTGTTGAAAAATAAAATAACCAATTTGCAAAATATTATATTTGCTAAATAATAGCAATAGTTCCAGTAATAATGGTTATTTTCCCTAAAGAGTATGGTTGCAATTGATATCTTGATTATTTTTGGAATTCTTCAAACTTATTTAAATAGTCTTTTAAATGAATCAGTAGTAAAGTCTTGCTAAATATAAGCCAAATGTCTTGCTTTCTACTTTCTTCTAAGCTTGTTAGTCACAACAATATAGTCCTGCCTCTCTTTAAAAGTTATACACTTTAACTGTTGCATAAATGGCATTTTCAATTTTTAAATAAGATTCTTATTTAAATAAAAGACATAGTAGAGAAGAAAAATGACTTTTTAGAACATATTTCAAAAATCTATTTTACTTTCATCTATTATGTATTTTAATATGTTTTAGTTTGCAAAACAATGCGTTTTATACACTTCCTCCTTTGTGCTTCTTTCTTTCTTTCTTTCTTAAAGTAAGTCACATAAAAAAATCAAACTGAAAGCCTCTTTTACTGGTTTTTTGCTTTTTTAATTTATTTTGAACAGCAAGGGCTTTCTTTTAGCTGTATTGAAATTCAGTAAAGTGATTGCACTGGAGGATTTGGCAAAGTAACATCAGGCTTTAATTTATTGGGGTGAATTTTATTTAAAAAACTGCTATACTTTGGCTGAGAAATGACATTTTATGCATGATTTAGCTTGGAATGAGAACTATGGAACATATTGTGTGAAAACAGATTCATACCATAAAATATTTTGAATGAAAAAAGTTCAGTGTCATGCTTCTTTCTCTTAAAATAATGTGTTGATTCCTAATTTGCTCTTTCCCTCCTTCTTGCTCCTGCATGCACTCAGACACACACACACTCTTTCTCTCTCAAGATGTGAAGGTTTAAATTGTACAAATTTAATTATGCTTCAACTTTCTCCTTTGCCTTTGAAAAAGCTAATTAGAAGTTATTGAGTTAAAAACTGTTAGTTATTTCAAAATATATTAGAACCGTAAGAATTTAAAACACTGCTGGATATATGAAGCTTATAAAGTAGAGCTCAACAAATTGAACAATTAGAGTACATAGAATACATAATTGCCAGTTTGTGGCAATAGAGAAAGTTCCTGAGGAAGTAACATTTAATCTAAATGTTGCAAAATAATGAGGAATCCATCTCAAACAAAGTTATTGTTATGGAATTTTACAATATTCTCTGATCTAGTCTGCTTCCTTCAGGCATGTGCCATAGTATTAGGTCTATACCTTATTCATTTTTGTACCCCCAGAGCCCGGCAGACTCCTGGACACTTAAGTATGGAATGTCAACTAGGGTCTGTGTGAATGGTAAATAACTTGCCTAAGGTCATGAAGCTAATCAGAAAGATAAAGGAAAACAAACAAACAAACAAACAAAACAAGCTTTTTTGTCTCTTTTCTCCTGGTGTAATATTCTTTCTGACCTTAGCCCCCCATTCGCTCAACACCTAGTATAATATTATGGGCAGATCACTGGGAACCTCTGGAAAATTCAGAAGCTATTTTTTGGTATGATAGCCTGGCCCAGGTTTGCCTTATTTCAAACCAGTTCTTCTTCTCTGATCTTCATCTTGCTTCATCTAACCACGGTTTCATTTATACCCCTAAGAGTCTAAAGATTAATTTTTAATTTTTACAGTTACCAGGTCTTGAAAGTTGAGTTTTAATATTTATCTATAGCCCCTTTCACTAGGGTCTCTTTTCTGTTGCTCAGATGTCCCTACAGTCTGATTTAGCTCAATCCTTGGTGTATTCTGGAATCAGCCAATGTGTTCAATTGCCCTGCTCTTTATATCATAGTTTTGGCCCTGCCTCAGAAATGGAAAATCTATGACTGTTCAGAATAAGCTAAAGAAGAATTTCATAATAATGGTGACAATTAGGTTAAGAATCACCTGAATAAAACAATGAAGAAAAAATAATTCTTGTAGAGACCTGAAAAACAAAGTATTCAAGGTAGAATCTACAGCCTGCCTCACTAAATTTATGAAATGTGCAATATGTGATATTTCTTATTCTTTCAATAAACAACAGGTTTCCCTTTTATAGAGCACCCTCCCCTTATCTAAGATTCTTTGCACAAACCCACCACTTATCTTGAGAGCTGTTTTTGTTTTGGGTTGCTAATGAATACCTGCTGAGATCTTAACCAATAATTCAGGTAGAAATTAATGATATCTAGGAGTATGCCTAATCCAGAAATATTTGCATTTCAAAAGAAAACATTACATTTTAAGGGATGAAGTCAGGGTCCAGGGTTTCTGATTCTCCAATAGGTTGTGATTTTTAGGCAGAGAGAAATTTTATCTACATTTATCCTTAGAGCCTATGTGTCATTTTTGGCTTAACCTAGGTGAGTTTTTTTTGTTGTTGTTGTTTTGTTTTTTTTGTTATGGGAACTGGATTAAAGTAATGTTAGACTTCCTCAAGAATGTGCCTATAGGTTACATTAAAGAGTTTTACAAAGAGACTAAGGTGGATATCTAGAAGGAGGCAATCTCTGAAATGTCATTAGTACTTGTGTGATAATATTTCATTTATGAATCTTTCCTGTAGGGGAAAAATAAATCCACAAATAAAAACTTGATATATGACAGTAGTTCTATCCTACTTGTAAAAATCTTTAGTAAATATAGTTAGTTGATGAAAAAATAGAAATTCATTTAATTCTTTAAACTGTTGGCTTGAATATGCTAAATCTTTTTCAGTTATTATAAAATTTTGTGCCACATCTATCATGCTTCTCAAAAAAAAAGACATTTTAAATCAATACTGTTAAGATATCATAAGTTAAAAATATAAAATCCTGATTACTGTGAGCATTATTTCAATCATATAAATGTTAGAGTCATTCATTATCTTTCCTTTTTTATTTTATTATTGTTATTATTATTTTCTTAGGGACAGGGTCTCTGTCTGTCACCCAGACTGGAGTACAGTGGGGCAATCACTGTAACCTTGAACTCCTGGACTCAAGTGATTCTCCCACTTCTAACTCTCAAAAGTACTGGGATTACAGGTATGAGCCACTATGCCCAACCATTCATTACATTTTAATAATGTAATGAGAATTACTCCAACATAATTTTTCTGTGTCTGAGGTAACATTCCCTTGCTGCTTTGCAATATGGTGCTATTGTACCCAGTCAATCATATTTCTGGTGACCTTCGGTACTTATCAAGACATCCTGAAATCACAGCACTCTACATGCCTTTACATTTTTTTCACTCTATCTGCAGTACCATCATGGTACATCAATTTCACCTTCTTTGCAGAGGCTAGGTTTCTACAACTGTAACTCCCAGACCAGAAGAAAATGAAACAGGTAAAATCTGAATCATACTTGATTAATAAATGAATAAATGAAGTCTTGCACAGCTGCTCAACTACTGCTGACCTCCCCAGGCCAGAAGACCTAATATGTAACCTTACATCTAATAGCATAAACTCTTACAAAATGAGTCTTTAACATTAATAATCATATCCTATACATTTTATCTATTTTTTTGACAAAGTGGTCATTGTATTGTACTTTTGTATACACCTGACATTACCTGCAATAATGATTGAATGTTTCTGATAAATTTCTACTGATCATCTGGCATATGCAAATGGCCTTAAGACATGTAATCCAATGTAATTATCCTTTCTGTACCTAAATGTGCTCCAAACTCTGAGATGAATTAAGAGACATAAAATATTGTTCTTTTATTTATGGAGACAAAAGTTTTATTTGAAAGGAATAAAAATATAAAAGAGAAATAGTTCATAACAATATATCATATTCTTGAAAAACCCTGAGTGTTTTTCAAGAGTGTTCTTACACAAAAATGATAACTCTGAGGTACTGTGTATGTTACTTAAAGTTAGACATTTCATGATGCATACATACTTCAAAACATCATACTGTACATAATAAATACATATATATTTATATTTCAATTAAAAAAATAAAAATTATTTAAAAAGGTAAAATTCAGAAAAAAGAAAAAAGTAGAGACTTCTATAAAGTTAACATTTTATCTCCTTTCCATTTATTTAGAAAATACCCTCAGAAATATTGTTGTATTTGCTTAAAAAATGATCCTAATATAAATCATTTACCTTTAATTTTACAAATTCTGAGTTTTGTTAAATTAATCAACATTATTAATTTCACAAGGAATTTCTAACTTAAAGGAAGTTTTCTTTTTCTGTGATAGAGAAATTACAGTCTTAAAGGGATTAATTTGTACTAGACTTTTGCTTTAAGATATAAATAATTTAAGAATATACATATGTATTTATTCATTTTCTGGGATTCAAATTCTACTATCCCCATTATAACTTGCTTAAATAATTAATTACCATCATGGTTAATTTTTTTTCTTTTTTATGCTCAATTAGCACTATTGCAACAACTTATGATAATTTTACTCTTGTCATGACCTTTATAAATTTAAAAAACATGGTCAACATGATTCTTATAATCAAGCATAGTACACTTGAAAACAGGTATCAATTATCCCCTTAACCTTCTCTTTTCTAATCTAAATATATATTTATGGCTGTTCGACATTTTTTATAGAATAATTTTTAATTATCTTTTTAATTATCTCAGTAACTTTGTTACTCATGTTGAAGCAAAGAAAACATTACTGAAATAAAGGCAAAGTATATTAGAAACATTTATATTTTCCAATCTATTATTATAATTATTTGAAGAAAACTTTATTTTATTTTTTTACAATATGTGCATTATATGAAAATGTTTAGAAGCAAAGAGACAAAATTTGACCAATACCCATCAAGCACTTACTATGCTTACAACACTGTCCTATAGGTCACTAGCCTGCAAGTACAATTTAGATACACTCTTGTTTTCAAAGTTTTTGCATTTTAATTCTGGTGACATGGAAGAAATAAATAAAAAGGTAAATTAAGATATAAAAAATAACATATAAAGATAATAAGAAATTAAAGGAGGGAAGAAGGAAGAAAAGCCAATAGGGCAGTGTAGGTTTCTTGCCAAGTCAGTGACTCTGGAAGAGTACTTAAACAGTTCAGAATAGAGAGTTTTCGGGAAGGGAGAATATTAAAAGGTTTATTTTAACTTAAAAAAATTCTTTATTCAATTCTTGTGTTATTTCCATTACTTAAGGTACACCAAACAATCAAAATAGTAAATATACAACCTGCAGAATGGGAGAAATTACTCACAAATAATGTGCCTGACAGAGGACTAATATCCAGAATCTATAAGGAACTCAAACAACTCAGCAAGAAACAAACAACATCATTAAAAAATTGGCAAATGACATTAACAGGCATTGTTGAAAAGAAGATATACAAATGGGCAACAAACTTATGAAAAAAAGCTCAACATCACTAATCATCAGAAAAATGCAAATTAAAATCACAATGAAATACCATCTTTTTCTAATCACAATGATTTATCTTTTTCTAATCACAATGATTTATCTTTTTCTATCACAATGAAATAACATCTTTTTCTAATCATTATTAAAAATCCAAAAAAGAATAGATGTTATCATGAATGTGGTGAAAAAAACAGTTATACACTGCTGGTGGGAATCTAAATTAGTACAACCACCACAGAGATCAGTGTGGAAATTTCTCAAAAAACAAAAAGCAGATCTACCATTTGATCCTGCAATCCCACAACCAGGTATCTACCAGAGGAAAAGAAATCATTATATCAAAATAATATCTGTACTTATATGTTTATCACAACACAATTCACAATAGCAAAGATATATAATCAACCTAAGTGTCCATCAATTGACAAGTGGATAAAGAAAATGTGGTGTATATATACCATTGAATACTACTCAGTGATAAGAATAAAATAACAGAGCAACTTGGATGAAATTGGAGGCCATTGTCCTAAGTGAAGTAACTCAGAAAAAGAAAAATAAATGCCAAATATTCTCACTTATAAGTGGGAGCTAAACTATGGCTACACAGGGCACACAGTATGGTATAATAGAAATTGGAAACTCACAAGGAGGGAAGGTGGAAGAGGATGACGGATGAAAAATTACCTATGTGGTACAATGTACGCTACCAAAAGCCTAGACTCCAGCACAAGTATATATACTTGTGCTGGAGTCTAGGTTTTTGGTAAAAATAAATATACTTTTATTTTTTTTTGTTGTTTTTTATTTTTGAAATTTAAAAATATATATATGTATATACATGCAGCTAACTTGTATATATATAATTTTTTACATACATACATATATATGTCCCAACAGTGCAAATGGATGAAGTTCATAGTTCCAGTTTTAAAACTATAGTACAATGAGAGTCTGTTGATATGATGCCCAGGTGAAAGAACAAAGATACCTTTGGCAAGTTGATTGGGCTTATTTCTTTCCTGTCTTAACTTAGTTGACTTCTGGTGCTGACCAATCTGTTCTCTACCAGCTCAATTCCAGTATATATACAATATATATATATATACACACACACACACACACACACAATATATGTATATATATATATACACACAATATATATATACACAATATATGTGTATATACAATATATATAAAAGTATATATAATATATACTTGTAACGAAATTCACCTTTTACTCCGTAAATCTACTAATATAAAAACAAAATAGAGAAAATTTGACAATAAAAATAAAATACCAATTCTAAACAATAAATAAATAAGTTAAATTAAAAATAAATACCTCCCTGTTCAGTGAAGGTTTCTTGACTAATCTTTTTCTGACTTCATACTAGTGCCACAGTCTTTCCCACTTCCACTATATTCTACCCACATTATTCTTTTACCTCTTCCAGAGACACCAAACTCATCCCTGCCTCCACTCTTTGCTGCTATAACCATGCCTCCAACACATTAGTCAAGATCCTCACATAGTTGACTTTTCTTGTCAACCAAGTTTGTGCTAAAATTTCATCTCCTTGGACTCCTTTCCCTGACCATTCTATCTAATTTGGTCAGCCTTATACTTACCATTGCTATTTTATATAATTTTGATGAACATTAGAGAATCCAGAGTAGCATTTTTTAAATTGTATTTTAAAAGAAGCTAAAATTGACTTATAATAAAATGTACTTGATTTTGTCCTTTTGATAAACATTCTATAGATTTTAATACACGTTTAGATTTATGTAGCCACAACTAGAGTCAGGATATAAAACTGTTCCAAAATTCCGTAAAACATCCTCACACTTTTTATTCCTTTGTAGTCACACACTCCCCTCATCTCGAACCATAGGCATTCACTGACAGTTCAACAACACTATCATTCTCTACAAGAATGTCATTTAAATGAAATCAACTATTAATAGTATGTAACATTTTGAGATGGATTTTGTGTGCTTAGCATACTCGATTTGAGATTCATTCAAGTTCATATTGGTATTAATAGTATTTTCCTTTTTTATTCATGAGTAGTATTCCATTGTATGCATATGCCCCTGTTTCATATTATTTACCTATTGAAGGACTTTCGTGTTCTTTGCAATTTTTGCAATCATGAATAAAGTCACTATAAATATTTATGTATAGGTTTTTATGCAGAAATGTTTTCATTATCTCAGAGTAAACATCTAAAATTTGTATGGCTCTGTTATATGGTATCTGTATGTTTAAATTTGTAATAAACTGTCAAACAGTTTTTTAGAGTAGCTGTATCATTTTATATTCCCATCAGTACAGTAATGTACAGTAATAATGAGATTTCCAATTGCTCTGCATTCTCACCAATATTTGGTATTGCCATTACTATTATTTTTTTATTTTTTTATTTTAGCTATTCCTTTATCTGTATCTAGTGGTGTCTGATTGTGGTTGTAATTTGTATCTCCTTAAATGCTGAATATGAGAATCTGGTGTACCATTCTTACATCTTCTTTGATAAAGTGTTCAAGTATTTTGTACTTGAACAACTTGTACAACTGGTTTTCTTATTTCTTTAGTTGTAAGATTGGTCCTTATTCATGCTGGATAAATCTTTGTGTCAATTATGTGATTTGAAAATATTTTCCCTCAGTATGTAGTTTGTATTTCATTCTCTTAAAAGTTGTTCTTTCTTATTCTGTTCTAATTTTCATAATACTTAAAAATCTCTGAAATCGGCTTATTGATTTATGGGATTACTCATGTACAGTCTATACTTCACAAAACAGATAAGCTTCATGCTTGCAGACGACTTCTTCATCACTAGTGTTGTGGAGCAGTGCTGGAGTTAGTAACATATAGCTGTTAACGAATACATGAAAAATGAATTCAGGAACATACCCTTACTGCTGTGACAACTTATCACTGATTAGGTAGCTTAAAACAACCTACATTTATTCTCTTATAGTTTTTGAGGTGGGAAATCTTAAATCAGTTTCACTGGGTCAAAATTAAGGCATTGGCAGAGATTCACTCCTTTAGAGGGTTCTTGGAGAGAAGCAGTTTCCTTACTTTTTCAAGTTTCTGGAGGTTGTCCTTATTTTTTGACTAATGGCCCCTCAGCACACCACACTGCCTTTTTCCCGTTGCTTGCATTGTCACATTCTTCCTATACTGTATCTCCTCTACCTTCCTCTTAAAATGATACTTATGATTACATTTAAAGCCAACCCAGATAATCCAGTATAATCTATCTATCCACCCTAAGATTCACAATTTAGTCACATCTACAAAGTCCCTTTTTCCATACAAGGGAACATACACGTCTTTCAGAGATTACAACCTGGATATCTTTGGGAGCCATTATTAAGCTCATCACATATCCAAAACTATGATGATCTTACTTTTACCCAACTTCCTAAAGAACTCTGGTCTATAGTTATAAAATTACATTCGATTATATATTTTGATAATTTATGATCTAAGTATCATATGTGTCTTAATTATAGTTTTCTCTCTAATCAGATTGTAAGTTTCTTAAGAACCAGGTTTGTGACTGCTACATTACTAATATTCAACAAAGTAACTTCTTGTTAAATCCATGCCTCAGTTATGAGACAGTAGATTAACAATCAGTGAGTACCAAAATCTGAATCATCAATAAAGCCAGAATTTATCTAGGATTTCAAATCTTCCCAGGCTCCAATTTGCTGGGTTAAATCAAATTTTCAAAAATTTCCTTTCATCATTTATTTTCCTCACCTACAGTCTTCTTTCCATCATGCTTTCTGTTTTTTGTTTATGTCCATCTCTTTCTTTCTTCCTTGCATTCTTTTTCCCTAAGACATGAGGTCTATAAAATACAAATTCTAGTTATTGTAGTATATGTTTATTCATTGGAATTCATTTACAGTTGATTTTATATATTCCTATGACCAAGATAAAAACAAATTGTTAAAGATGAATGAATGTGTATCATTTTTTCCAAGAAAATTGGATTTCAACTTTATCAAGTGTCTATCTCCATATAATAAAGTGTAAATAAAAACAAACAAACAAAAATGCTTGGCTTATATGTTTCATCATTCTAACTTTTTTTTTTAGGTATCAGAGAAAAGTTATTTTGAGAATATTAGCTTATTATAAATATTGTGTAGTCCATTTATCTGTGTCATCTTCTAGACTTTCTTGATAGAGGTGGTAGATGTATTGTTGGAAAATAAAACAATATAACATTAAAAATGACTAGACATTTCATACATCTTTAATGTAGCCATAAGTTCATGCTATTTATTTTAATAACATATGAATCTGGTTTTCACTTTTATGTCAGTGGTCTGCCTGTGTAAAATAAATAAATAAATAAAAGTGAATTAAACCTAAAACATAGTTACTGTTTCATCTTTTGTTTAAAAATATCACTTGTCTTTAAATTCATTTTTTTTAAGAATTATTATTATTGGTCTCTGTTATTGCCAACCTCAGATGACAGAATTTTGCATTTTTTAATCAAAATTTACATTCTACTGCTTATATATCTTTGAACTGAAAGCACAGAATGTTGAATTTGAAGAAGTATCCTAGAATATTTCCATCCTATGTACGGTTATAAAACCCATAAATGCTTTATTATATGTAAAAAACTAAAAATCAAATAAACCAGCTTTTAAAAAGGTGGTAAGAAGCAATCAAATCAAAATATATTGTGGTTAATCCTTTTTTTTTCAATTTTCTATCACAGAACTTACTACATGCGTCATCTGGAGCAGTATTTCTTAAGCGTTTGAACACATGGTTTTGTTTCAAATGCCTTGCTAATGTAATCTAAAATATACAAATGTAATTGTCATATTCCTGTTTTCAACAAACGTGAATCCATGATTAAACTTTAAGTCATAGTGATAAATTCACATACTTGAAGGTATTTGACTAATTTCTGCCCAGATGTTACACCAAGTGTGAGAAAATGTCCAGTTCAAAATTTATAGAACTGACTTGTTGAGTAATGAAGACAACCAAATCAGCAGATGGAACAGAACACAAAATAAAATTTGACTTTTCTCAAAAATTTCTTTATACATGATATCTGACAGCTTTTATTATTCTTTAACATCTAGAGTAGAAAAAATGGATTTAGATATGTGTTATGGCACCCCAGTGATGCAATTAATAATTCCTAAAAGATCAGGACAAATTAAAAATATGTGAGGAAATTTCCTTCAGAGAAAAGGAATTATCAGTAATTTCAATTAGGAAAACAATGTTTGACTTTTTCCATGGGGTATATTAGTAAAGATAAAGTAGAAAATGTTATTTTTTGTTTAAATTAATTTATTAAGTACCCCATATAATTATTTTAGAAATCCATGCCCTAATTTTTAAGGGATATCAATATTTATATTCACTATTATTAATATTGTGGTTAAAATATGTTGAAAGGAATACTCAATAATTAAGGAGAGCTTGAGGCTTGGACAGTGCAGTGATTTTATTAAACTCTATATTACCTTAGGACTTTTTTCTTTTTACTGTATAGTACTGTAAGGGCATTGCTGTTAAGAGTATTAAATAATAGGCAGTACTCAGCATAAACCAGATAAATAAGGCAAGGTGAGGATGGAGAGTTTAGAGAAGTTAATATTCTTTAAACTGATGTTGAGGAAGGCCAGAAAATTGATTTTGCAAAAGGTAGTCATAGAGGAATGTGTATCTTTATCTCCAATAGCAATTAATAGATTTATTAATTCATTACATGTGGGATGTGCATTCTAGTGTCGAGTACACAGGTAGTTGAGGTATCTCCATAATAGTTAATGTGGAACATAGATGCCAGGGAACTTGAACTGCATCTTTTCAATTTTGCATCTCCAGTACCTCTTTGAGCAGAGAATGGAGTATAAGAAGGAAGGACTTACTGAGAGACTGAGGTTCAGGTGCAAGAATCAGTCATGATAGAAAAGTCTGATAGGCAGGCTGAGATTCAGTCTCAGACAGGAAGGAACCGGAACCCAGGAATTTGGTACAGGCTTTCCAGTTACCAGAAAACTTGGTTACCAGAGACAGGATAAAACCTGTTTCAAGGGTCATTTAATGTTAATTCAGTAGATAACGCTGTTCTCAGGGATTCAAACCAAAATCAGTCACTTAGGCTTAATCTACACCTGATATTGACTTCAATGGATATGTGAACTTATCATGAGGAAAAGCTAAGAAAACAATAAATAAAGAATGGCAACATGGTCAATAAAAGCCAAGCTTTAAAGTCCCATCGTGTTTGCATCGGAACACACAAAAGAATAATCAGCCTTGAGTAAGTCATTTATGTTTTGAATCTCTGCTTCTTTATTTATAACAATTCATTTAAGAAATAGCTGTAAGTCAGAATTCTTTCAGGTCAAACATCTCTACTAAATATAGCTTTAAAAATAATAAAATGGTGATGGGGGTGGCAGAAGATGGGACATAAACTGTTAAACCACCTGGAGAAGACAAAGATGTGCAATTCCTTGTGATAATGAAAAATCTAGTACTACCAATTAAAATGCTGCATCTTATTTTTTCCTCCAATATGAACACTGATATTTTAGTTATATACTTAAGATTTAGATATGGCTATACAAGAGCAATAGACAAAAACAAGCCTACCAAATTGTATAATTTTAGCTTATTTTCTCTCCCATTCCATTAATAATGTAAAAGACTATATAAATATAAATTGACAATACTTTCCGAAAATAAATATTTCATAATACAAATCATAACCAAAGAATAGAACATATCCAATAAAAGTTAAAAATTGTACTTTTCTATAGCGCAAAATTTTTTATAAATTCCCCTTTTGCTAATCCAAGTACAATAAATAGCAAAAGAAAATTGCTTTCACACATGATAAAATCAAGGAAGCTTGCAGGAGTGATAAGTGTTTTTGTTGTTTGTTTGTTTTCTTTTTGGTCTATACTAAGATAATGTAAGAAAAAACATGATACTTAACTGATTTTTCAGGAAAATTTTCCACGGTAGATTTTTTTCAGAAACAATAATTTATCAGTAATAAAAAGTTTATGATTAAAGTCCATGCTATTATAAAATATTCTGCCACACTTCCCAAGAATCTATAAATCGCCTTTGTAGTTTTACTCTGTTAAAACACATATAGAAATGTTTTTGGGTGTGTGTGTGTGTGTGTGTGCACCTGTGTGTGTGTGTGTGTGTGTGTGTAGAGAGAGAGAAAAAAAGGAGGCAGGAAGGGAAAGAGAAGACAAACAAGAAAATAGAAGACAAACAAGCACATAGAGAAGCAGCTAAAAATTAGGTTGAATAGAAGATAAAAGGAAATATAATTATCAAGAAACATGAAAATTAATTGACTTAAGAAACCTGATAGTAGAAATGAATTAAATACTTCAAATTTTAAAATAATTTGATTAAAATTCTGTGACTGAAATTGTGGAAATAAAAATCACCTCTTAACCTATAAATCCTTACTGATTTCTTTACCTTTTTTAAGACCTTGAATTCCAGTGAAATTTTTATTTTTTATTTATTTTTAATTTCAGAATATTATGGGGATACAAACATTTTGGTTATATATAATGCCTTTGCCTCACCCAAGCCACAGTTACAAGCATGTCCTTTACAGTGCGCTCCACACCTATTAGTTGTGAGTTTATCCATCCCCACAAACCCCCTCCCACCAGACCGGTACCTGATCAATATTACTTCCATGTGAGCACCTTAGTGTTGATCAGTTAGTACCAATTTGATGGCGAGTAATGTGGTGCTTGTTTTCCCATTCTTGCGATACTTTAGTTTGAAGATGGGCTCCAGCTGTGTCCAGGATAATATCACAGGTACTAGTTCACCATTGTTTTTTTGTGGTTGAGTAATATTCTATGGTATACATATACCACGTTTTATTAATCCACTCATGTATTGATGGGCACTTGGGTTGTTTGCACATCTTTGCAGTTGTGAATGTTTATAGCTATAAACATGGCTATAAACATTCTAGTGTAGATGTCTGTCTACTATAGACTGTCTTTTTTTCCCTTGGGTAGCTGCCTAGTAATGGGATTGCTAGATCAAATGATAGTTCTATTATTAGCTCTTTGAGGCATCTCCATATTAATTTCCACAGAGGTTGTACTAGTTTGCAGTCCCACCAGCAGTGTATATGTGTTCCTATCTCTCCGCATCCATGCCCACATTTATTGTTTTGGGACTTTTTGATAAAGGCTATTCTCACTGGAGATAAGCAGTATCTTATTGTGGTTTTGATTTGCATTTCCCTGATGATTAGAGATGTTAAGCGCTCTTTTTATGTTTGTTGGCCATTATTATGTCTTCTTTTAAAAATTTTCTGTCCATTTCTTTGCCTTCTTAATTGGGTTATTAGATTTTTTCTTGTTAATTTTCTTAAGTTCTATATAGATTCTAGTTATTAGCCCTTTATCAGATGTGTAGCATTCTAATATTTTCTCCCATTCTGTAGGTTGTCTATTAGCTCTAATGATAGTTTTCTTGCCTACATCTAGAAAAAAAATCCTACTCTTCATGTGGAACCAGAGAAGATCTGTATAGCCAAAGCCATCTTAAAAGCAAAAAGAACAAATTGGGAGGCATCAGTCTACCAGACTCATGATTACTACAAGGCTATAGTAACAAAAACAGCATAGTATTCGCATAAGGACAGAGATAAAGACCTTTGGGAACAGGACTGAGAACCCATATATAAAACTCTCTTCATATTGTCATCTAATTTTTGACAAAGCAGACAAAAATATACACTGGGGAAACTAATCTCTATTCAATAAATGGTGCTGGGAAAACTGGATAACCACATACAGAAGATTGAAACTGGATCCCCACCTTTAACCTCTCACTAAAATCAACACATGATGTGTAACAGACTTAAATATATGACATAAAACCTTAAGAATTCTCGAATAAAATGTTGGGAAAACTCTTATAAACATCAGCCTAGGCAAAGAATTTATGACGAAGACCCCCAAAGTAATCACAGCAGCAACAAAAATAAATAAATGGGACCTGATCAAGTTAAAAAGTTTCTGCACAGTTAATTTTTCATTTGCTTGGTTTTTGAGAAAGTGTCTCATTCTGCTGTTGCCCAAGCTGTAATGCTGTGACTCAATCACAGCTCACTGCAGCATTGAACTCCTGGGTTCAGGTCATCCTCCTGCCTTTGCCTCCCACCTAGCTAGGACTACAGGAGTGTGGCACCACACTCAGGTAAATTTTCTTATTTTTGTAAAGATGAGGTCTCACTTTGTTGTCCAGGCTGATCTTGAACTCCTGGCCTCAAGTGATCTTCCTGCCTCAACCTCTGAAAGTGCTGGGATTTCAGGCATGAGCCGCCATGCCTGGACCTTATTGATATTTTTTTTATTACAATAGTATAGTTCAGAGAAATAGAATTCTCCTTTATAAACACATATTTTACAATTATTTTACATTATGAAATGAGTAATTTGTCTTCTCAGAAGGAAAAAAAAGACATATCAACTAGAAAAATTTATAAATGCTTTTAGAGAGAGAGATGTTAAATTGAAAACTATACTATTAGATCAAATATCTCCTATTTCTCAGTAAAATATTCATGAAGAGACAGAGAAAAATTTAATTTCATGTATAATACAATTTTGACTACTTAACCTTTGCTTAACTAATTAATTTCCATATATATAGTAAGATTTTTTGAGTCAAGCCATCTTTTGGGGGGGATATATTATGTAATGCTCTTCTGTGCTCCATGTTACTAAATATAAGAAAACAATTATTTAGTGTAAACTTGTTTTACCTTTCAGCAGCATTCAATGCATTTAGCTCTCTCTTACTTTCCTAGCATTTTCGATATATACAAGATTAACCAATCTCTATCTCTTTTTCTGTTACTCCCTCAATTAATTTAACCTCAAAATACTTAGATACCCAGGGATTTGTCTCAAACTCTCTACTTTTCTGTTTTCTCTATGTCTAGATGACCTAATTCCACATTTTGACTCTAACTACCATTGTAAGCCCATTGCTCCTGTATTTGCCTGGTATCCTTTGCAATAACTGCAGAAAAATTAACGACAAAGTCCACCAAGTGTTTATTTCTCCAAATAAAGTCTGCACTTAGCCGTAGCTCTACTTGAACCAGTTTAACTTGTGTCCAGTCTGTGCTTCATTCAGGCTTGCTCCATATACTCTTCATTCTCCTTGAACTGACTGAACTGACAGCTACTCAGGGGATTATCCTTTGATGCATGATAGCAAAGTGACAACTTTGATCAGGAAAGTGTCTGATGATATCACCTTCCATAATTTTCCACTGGCCACAGCAGAGCATATTGACCAAGTCCAAAGTCATTGGCTTAGGAGTATTTAATTCACTTATTCTACTATGTCATATAGCTAGAGGAAGGAAGTAAAGAATACACCATGATAGTCCAGTATGCAATCCATTTATATCATTACCCAATTTCCTGAAATCCAAACTCAAATATCTAATTGTGCTGCATAATATGTAATAGGCATCTGAAATAAAAAAAAAAATCTTAATTCCATGCCCACCCAACTCTTAACCTATTTTCTGTTAGTGAAATGCACCACTTCAGGCCAAAGAGTTATCTACAATCCCTCTTTCCTTCAATTTCTGCAATAATTCCAATTTGTTTTATCTCCAAAATATGTTGGAAATAGCTCAAAATCTCCTCATCTATATTGCTACCACTGAAGTCCAAATCAATAACATTTTTTTTCAGGACTGCTCCAGTGTGTTTCAAAATAGTTTCCCAACATTCTTGATCTCTTAGTTATAATTCATTCTCTTTATAGTTCGCAGGTTGGATTTTTTAAAGGCAATCAACATCTAATCAACAAATACACTGCTTTTTGCATTCTCATAAGTAAAACAGTATATACATTTTTAGAAATAGCAAAAATGTCTTTTGTAAAAGTACATGCGATTAATTTTTATATATCATGAACTGTATTCAACTTAAAGTACTAAAATATAAGAATTGAGAATAAAAGCATGCCATCCCCTGAATAGTGAAACATTTAAAAATGTAGGTTTCTACAAACAGAGATTTTGACTAGGAGCTGTGCTTCCCATTTGTGAAACTGATAAATAAAGACCTAGAATGGTCTTTTGAAAACAAAAATGCTTATCATCTGTTTAAAGCTTTCATTTTAGTCAATGATGATAAAGGTGCCTATTTATTTATTGTAAAAGCAAGAACTAGGAAAACAAAATTGGACAAGTCAGAGTAAAAACAAGTCCCTGAAAATGATCCACATTCATTATAAGATCCAAAATAAAACATAGGAAACTCTTTAGTATCTCTATTAGACTATGAAAATAAGTGGATTTTATGAAAGATCGGAATTAAATAGCAAAGAGAAGGCAGTATGGAAATAGAAGATAAAATATAAATTAATTGACAGGGAAAGAAATACTATAATAACTTAAATATAGGAAAAAAGTTAAAACTAGCAAAAAAGTGATAGAGTTGATGTTAGGAAAAAGCAAATCAGTAGAGATAAGGAAAACTTGTGGTGTTTGCATAAAATGCAGAGAATGTAGAAAAATTACACTGATGAAAATGATAAGTAACATGGAAGATCTAGATGACAAAAAATGGTGAAATGATATAGAAAATAAGTATACTAAATAAGATGTTAGTCTAAAGAAACAGAAAGTATATCAAAGATATAGATGAAGTCAGTTGCCAGTTAAGTTACTTACTGCATGCCAGAAAACACTCAATAGAGACAAACCTGTGGCATCATTTTTGAGCAAATTATGTATAAGAAAAACATCTGAGAAGCATACATGACAAAATAGCAGGCTACATTTCAGACATCTCTGCTTCAATAACAAATTTAAGAAGAAAACGTATAGCATAATGATTAAGTGTGGCCCCTTGAGCCATATATACTGGATTCAAATCCTGTCCTTGTCATTTATAAGTTATGATGTGGAACAATTCACATAACTTCTCAGTTCATCTGTTTCCTGCTCTGTAAAATGAAACTCATGGTGTCCTTGTGATGATTTAATGAACTGATGTTCATAAAATGCTTAGAAAATGCTTGGTCCATAATTAATTGGTACCAACATGAATTTAGTACATTTCATGTGCCAAGGCAACAGAAAACCCTATTCAGAAATTAAAAAGCTTAGAAAACTTACTTTTGTAAATTAAAAAAAAATGCCTGAAGACATTTTAGCATTCAGAATTGAAACTAAACTACGTTAACAAACAGAAAGTTGTAATAGTCAAAACATTGTTGTGTAAAATGGAAGGCTTGATGTCTTTAAATAATATAAAATTGATTAAATTATCATTATTATTATTGTTATTGCTTTGTGTTTGTTCATTTGATTCTGTTTTTAACACATAGATGGCTATGATAGTTTGAGTAGGCTTTGCTCTTACCACTTACCTATCCCCAGGTTAGGATCGGAACATGATCTCCACCCCAAAAGTGGTATAACTCACAAAGCAAAATTCATATCATATGAGATTAAATTTACTTGTAAGCTATAGAAATATCAGGCAAATTCTAGGTTAATAAGGCAGAAGTCTAATTGTCTCTCACATAAAGGAAGTCTGCAGGATATTAGTCTAGGGCTTTTTCAACAGTTCTACACCATGAAGGAGTTATGTTTCTTTCTGATGTTCTGTCAAAGTGTACTGCCACTGAAATAAAATAGTTGTTTGACCCCTAGTCATCACTTTGTATTCCATCTATGGAGTGAGGGGAGGAGATAGAGGTGTTTCTTTTATGGACTTTTGCAAGAAATGTCATACACTACTTTAAATTATAACATTGCTGTCAGAAAGACTGATAAATGTAACTGTTAAGGCCAGTGACTACTTTCTCTGCTGAAAATTATTAATATTCTCCAATTCTTCACAGAAAAAGTGAGCATAGATATCAGGGAACAACTAGCAATTCTTCCTCAAAACCATGGGTATAATCTCTTTCACCAGTACCGATCACATAAATCCACTTTTTTGTTTGTTTTTCAGTGTCAACTTATAAAACATGTTTTCTAATTTTAAATTTCAAAATATTAAGGGGTTACAAATGTTTTAGGTTATATGGATCAATTTTGTAATGTTTTAGTCCTAACTATAGGCATGCCCATCACCCAAATAGTTTTCATATTACCTATTGGGTTGGTTTATTCCTCTCCACTCCAGCCTCCTCTTCCCTGATTAATTTCCACTGAGTTTTACTTCCCTCTGTGCTGATGTGTGCTCTTTAGTTAATTCCAATTTAGTAGTGAGTACATGTGGTGTTTGTTTTTCCATTCTTGAGGGACTTTACTTAGGAGAATAGTCTCCAGTTCTACCCAACTATGGAAAACAATATAAATCCACTTTTAATAACTCTATTAGATAATGCGTCCAAATCAAATTCTAGGGTGTTAGGGTCTTTTAGAGTCCTATACTAAGGCCCTATTGTGGCTACCTGTGGTTTGATGACCAAAAAATCATACATATATATACAGAGCAATTTTTCAGGTAGTTTTGGACCAATCCAATTCTCCCCCTTCCTCTCTTGTAGTTTTCAAGAATAACTGTAGAATATACCAGGAATGTAATTTCCTGAGAAAAGAGCTGGGGAGGGGATTGTTTGGCTAAAAGAGCCTAGGATCAGTTTCAGTTTTTTACTAGAAAAAGAACACTTTCGCCCAGAATATCACGTGTCCCTAGAATATAAAACCCAGGGTGGACTGCCTCCAGGGTTTCTTAGCTGTGGTGCAAGTTGGGCACAGACTCTGCCCTAAAGAGCTTTCCTGAGCCTGGAGAGATGAGCTCTCAATGAATCCTAGACTTCTATTTACTCTTACTGCCTATCTGTAAGTAAAAAGCCCAGAGACCTGATGTAACTTGTGTAAGGGAGTGTTCAGTCTCACTAGACTCAGACAAGTTGATAACCAGTGCAAGGTGAGTCTGCATGGTAGTATACACTATCAGAAGCTTCCAGGATAGTGCCTAGAAGATGATAGGGAATACATATCTATTAAATAATTTATTAAAACTGGAAATATAAATTAGCACATATTTCTTGGGCATGTATAATATGAAAATAGATATCAAAGCCTAAAGTAAAATTTCAATTCAAAAATTTTACTTCTGAAATTTATCATAGGTAAAAAAAATAGGCATAAGCATGAACTAAGATATAGGTGCAAAGATAGTTACTGAAGTAAAGATTATTTTCTATGATGTAATAAGCTCAAATTTTCCTCTGTTCAATTTCAATATTCACTTCATTCAAATAAGTTATTGGCTCTATTCTTATTGACTCACGTAAGCACAGGTGAGGCACAAATGAAAATAGGGTTTTCATGGCTCTTGATCAGAATTCTTCTGAGTAGTAGGGAATAGATCCTGGCAGGCCTACGAACAATGAAGAGAAATTGTATTTTTGAAGATATCAGAGAACTATGTAATCAATGAATACTTAAATAATTAAAATTTCAAGAAGAAGGATTAATTCTTGGTGGGCTGTTCATCCAGGTCATTTTCTTGCTTGGCATGAAGATTGAATATGAAGAAGCCCCAAACTCACCTTTTCTTTGTTGGCTGGTTTTTCCCATAGGATAATTCCAGAGTTCCAAGGTAGCACAGAAAGCTGGAGGGGTGGACTAGAAATTTCTGAAATATAGAATAAAATTTTCCATAAACATTCTATTTTTATAAGGAAAATTCCCACTAGTGGTAGGGTATCTGTCTCAATCACACATTTTTTTTTCTATAAAAAATATTTGCTAGATTTGAAACTTCAGGTAGAAGAAAGCTAATATTTAAATTACAAATCTCTAAATAGCCAAACAGAAGTTGCTCAGCCTTTCAGCACTGACGAAATAGGAGTTTGCATGGCTCCAGATCAAAATCTCTCTAGAAACAAGAAAAAATTGTCAAGGACTGAGAAAGATATGAGAATTTACTGTATTTTCAAGTACAAGTTGGGCTTCCACAGTCACAGATGCTGGCAGAAGATACAACTAACATACCTGAGTCAGGAACAAAGGGTTTTATTATGAACAGCAATAGCCGTATTATGAATATTACTTTTCTTTTAGGTACCATTTTCCTGAGCCACAATTTCCATAGAGCCAGGAAAATGGATATTATACATATGTTTTTATTGATATGGAAATTTATATGCAATATATTTTGGAATGGAAGTTAAAAAAGCATATGATCCAAGTTTTTAAAAATATTTCTTTATAATTCTCTCTAACATATACATGCATTGAGTGTATAGTAAAAATATTGGTATAATATACATTAATAATAGTAAGGAAACAAGATATTGCATGTCTGTGATAGTAAAACCTATAACCACTTATAAGGTAATCTTGCCCAAACTCTCAGTTATAGGAATAGAGAGGTCAGAACAACCATACAAGATTGAATCAGCAAAATATAGACAGTGGTAAACCATATGGAAACAACCCTGTTTATTCAACAAATGTGTAACAGGAAGAAAATCAAGAAATGGAAGGGAAACCTAAGGAGTGTGACCATATTTGGATATTGATTAAAAAAATACAATTAATTGTAAAAACAAATGGGTCATTTTTATGAGATAATTAGAAGTCTGAATACTGAATAATAGATGATATTAATGAATTATTTCAAATTTTTGCTGTGAAATTGGTATTGAGATTATGATTTAATTGTAGAGTTATTCTCTTTTGGATGGATTCTACTGGGTGTGGGGAAGCCACTTTCACAGGCAATGGCAAGGCCTCTCTACTGACAAAGAAGTTTTAACAGAATTTAAGGAGTCAACGTCCTCAGCTTCTACAGAGTCATAACAGACATGTCTATCTTAACTTATAGGATCTCATTCTTTCCCAATCAATGACCTCACTTAATTATAGAGGCTGAGATGTCCCATGACTTGCCACCTGCTAGCCAGAGATCCAGGAAAGCCAGTGACATATTTCCAATCTGATTCTGAAGGCTTCCACAGCACTTTATGTATTCTTGTGGTAAAATGAGTAAGCAATTTTCTAGGATCATATCAGGAACAGGTACATATCTGCAAGCAAACTTAATGTTATAATTTTCTTACAATATTATGTTTATAAAAAGTAGATTCTTTGCTTGCTCAAGCAAATATCTTAACCAAGCAGCAATTTCTTAACTGTAGTTGACAACAGCAATAAGGATGTGGCAGTTCTAGAGAAATGACACACAGAATAATTTATTTGTACCAGATACTGTTTAGTTGTTTTATACAAAGTATCCTGTTTATTCTGAATGCAACAGTGCTGCTTACACGTTAAAATTTGAAAGCAAAAATAAACAAAAACAACATGCCCAATCCCCAACTTTGTTTCATAAAACATATATCATAATAAAAATGAAATTATGGAAAGGATGTTTCCCATTATCATTATTTTATGCTTGATTTTACGTAGAAAAAATTTAAAGAAAAAAAGCTCGTAGTTGTAATGCTAATACATTTATAGTAGGCAGAACTCTAAAATGGTCTCAGATTCTGACTTTCCGGTGTATGTTCCTTTTTCTTAATGGAGGAAGGAATTTTTCAGATGTAATTATTATCCAAATTAGTTGACTTTGAGTAAATATAAAGGTAGATTATTCTGTGGGCCTGACCTCCTCAGGTGAGAGTGAGCTCTTCCTGAAGAGATTCAAAGCATAAAAGAGCCTACAGATAAGGGAATGTGGCAAAACACTGTGTTTGTTCTCTAGGAGCTGAGAGAGACAGTGGGAAATAGAATTGCACCGTTAGTCCTACAATCACAAGGAACTGAAATAGCAGTCATGTGAGTTTTAAAGCAGACCCTGATTTCCAGAAAAGAATACAGCCCAGCTGACACCTAGAGTCTAAGACCTTAATGACCTTGTAAGACACTAGATAACCCAAACTCAGACTCCTGACACTCAGACCCTGAGGGTTAATAAAGTTTTGTTATTTAAGCTGCTGACTTATGGTAATTTATGTAGTAATAGAAAACTAATATGCCAGATCATCCAAGGAAGAAAGAGTGAGGACAATGTAGAGGTAACAGGGTTGCGGGGGTGGGCATTGAGGGTGACCTAGAGAACAGACTGCCCATTGAAAATGGAAGTGGAGTTTTGCCTATATTCTGAATATATTCCTTACATTTGACTTTCAGTAATGTGTTGAGTATTTTTTTGTTAATAACACATTCATCTTTCAATATCTCTGAGGTATTGGTTCTGGGAGCTCCTATGGTTATTGAAACCCAAAGATGCTCAAGTCCCTGATATTAAATGTCCTTACATTTGTATATAACCTATGTATATAACCTCCTGTATATTTTAAACCATCTCTAGATTACTTATACTAACTAACACAATGCAAATGTCATGTAAATAGCTTTTACCTATACCTACAAAATACCTTTTGTTTAGGGAATAAAGACAAGAAAAAAATGTCTTCTATATTCAGTGCAAACCCAATTTTTTAAAATAGTTTTGATCCATGGTTGGTTGAGTTCACAGATGTAGAACACATAGCTATGGACGGCCAACTATACTTTTTTAAAAAAGCATATACGCTGTTAATGTAAGCTTTATTAATTTCCTGCATCAATCCTAGTTAGTTTTGAGTGTCATATACTGGTAAATTTTATATTTAAACACAGCAAATGTTGATCTGTGATGTCATGTTCATAGTTCTCTCAGAAGTGTTACTTGGAAATGATCACTTTCTCTGATTTACATTTATGAATTTATGCATTTGTTTTACAAAATAAAGCATGAGAATTGCAATTTTAGATTTTCATATTTGAAAAATAAAACTTAACAATGACTGCTCTAGTGAAAGTCTTCTACGTTAGGGATAGAAAGGTAATTTTAATAATGAGAAGTGAAACAAAATTATTTCTCAGAGGATGTACACTCCTAAACATTCTTTATTTCTCTGTAAAGTGTATCTGCTCTTTCAAACTATCTTGTTAACAATTCTGATGCTGTTATAAATGTATACTGGAATGGGTAGTGGGAACCAGGTTCCTCATTTGGAATTTACATTTAATCAAAGGAAGAATTTGTCAAAGAATTGAATGTTACAAATGGAGGAACAAAAAGTTTCAATGGTGTCTTAGCAATTTAGAAAATTTTGCATTGGATATGTTAGTGACATGATAGAGAGATAGCAATGAAAAGTTATCTGGAGTAAGGTTTTGAAAGTCTGTGAGGAGGTGCATATTAAACCTGGCTCAGTTTCAAATGCAGATAAGAAAGGAGAATCAAGTTAGATTGCAGTTACTCACAAATTGTTTTAATAACAAACTAATAAACAAGTCATACAAAGTAGACTTACAAGGTCAAGACTGAAAATAAGTCTATTAGGCACTGTTATTTTCTCCTTTGTTTCATGAGAAGGCTACCAATGCAAATTACTAAGGAAACCTCTATAGAGTGAGGAATCTGTCAAAGCTAAGGAATACAGACTCCATTAGAATGAAAATTGGGTCCCATCAGCAATAAGGATCTATCTAATTACCATATGAGATTTTGCTCATTGACCTGCAGTTAAATGTATTTTAGTTCTATTTTTAGTACACTGTTGGGACTCATACAGTCATCTGACTATATGCCCCTACTGAACATGATGCCAATTTAAGGCATAAAAATATTATTTAAAATTCTATCATTAGAACAATATAATATAATTTGATCAGTTAGTTAGAGATATGGTGGAATGGCCAATTTTATCTTCTGGTATAACAATGTAGGCAGTGTGATCTGCTATTAATAATTGGAATTGGAGCAGGGGAATAGATTGATGACAGGAAAGAGATGCTGTAATCACCAAAATATAGAGTGGAAAGATCCAATTTAAGGCAGTGGAAGTGAGAATGAAGAAGTTAGATGTGAAATGTTAATAAACATATGGGAAAAATGGAAGAGAATAATAATCTTTCTCAGTTTGAGAAAATCGTTGGCAAAAATCATCTAGACATTGGCCTAGGCAATTAATTTATAAGAACTCAAAGGCAAATACAGTAACAAGAAAAATAAATAAATGAGAGTTAATTAAAATAATGATTCTTCATATCAAAAGAAATAATCAACACAGTTAATAGACAATCTACAGAATGGGAGAAAATATTCACAATTAATCTGATTAACAGCTAATATCCAGAATCTATAAAGAACTCAAAGCAAGAAGAAAACATCATTAGTGTGTAAAAGACATGAACAAAAGTTTTTCAAAAGAAGATAGACAAATAGCCAAGAAATATATTTAATATGCTCAACATTGCCTCTCTAATCATAGGCAAGTAGCCAAGAAATATATTCAATATGCTCAACATTGCCTCACTAATCATCAGGGAAATGAAAATTAAAACCACAATGAGATAGCTACCACCTTACCCTGTTAGCATGACTATTATTAAAAAGTCAACAAACAATAGATGCTAGCAGGAATGCAGAGAGAAAGGAATGCTTATACACTATTGGTGGGACTGCAGATTAGTACAACCTCTTTGGAAAACAGTATGGAAAACAGATATTCCATAAAGAAATAAAAGTAGACTTACCAGAAATCCCACTAGTACATATCTATCCCAAAGAAAAGAAGTTATTTTATCAAAAAGATACCTGCACTAGAATGGTTATCACAGCATAATTCACAATTGCAAAGATGTGGACTCAACTCAAGTGCCCTACAATTCATAAGTGGATAAAGAAAATATAGTATGCACACACACACACACACACATACACACACATACACACAGACACACTCACCATAGAGTACTACTCAGCTATAAAAAGGAATGACATAATATCTTTTGCAGTAACTTGGATGGAATTGGAGACCATTATTGTAAGTGAAGTATCAGGAATGGGAAAACAAACACCACATGTACTCTTTAGTAATTGAGAGCTAAATGATGTGCACACAAGGGCAGAAAGAGATGCAAAAGACATTGGAAACTAAGAAGGAGGGAGGCTGTGAGGTAGTGAAGGGTAAAAACTTTACCTCTTAGGTAATGTACCCTAGAATGAACCCTATTCTGCTGATGGGTTCACTAAAAGCCCCCACTTAAGCATTATACAAGATATCCATGTAACAGAAATTGTTGTACCACCTTAAGATTTTGAAATAAAATGAATAAAAAGTCCAAATAGTAGAAATACTGCAGCTTTCATTTCACAGGTGAGAAAAAAATGTACAGGGGCATTAAATATATTATACAAGCAAGAAGTCATAATCATTAGAAAATATAGCATTGGGAGAGGCATTTTTAGGAAGTACATTATTGGGCATTTTGAATATCTATTTGAATATCATATTTAACAGATTATATTCTCAAATTTGGATCATATATTTAGAACACATTCATTGTTATAGATTGATTTTGCTTTCATAATGCAACACATATTACACAGCATAATTATAGTAAATGCTAAAGTCTTTCCACATCCAAAAATAAGTAAAAGTTAATATTTGTTTCACTCTCCCCAAATATCTTTCTCAAATAGTCTTAATTAGCAAAATATAATGCTATTCTTTTAATTTTTTCCAGTCTTAAAATAAGCAACCCTATTAAGATCATTGCACTGAAAATCTTTAAAAAAATAATCACTTAATTAGGAATATTCAGCCATTCATGAAGTATTGAAATATGGATAACGACTAGAAGATGCCAGTAAAATCATCATCTTTCCCCAATTAATACTGATATATTACAGTAGGGATGTCTTTTAATGATCACATTACAGGGAAATTATTACTACTCATATAATTTGTCCTTATAATCATGTATTTATCAAAGATACAAAAGACAAGTATCTCAGGAGGCTTATTATAATCCTTATTCTCTTGATTTTTAATTGGTAAAGAAGATAGTTTTTCCATTTTTTTTCTTGAAAAACCTACTGGGTTTTCATCAACAGAAGTATCATTTAAAATTATGCAATTGTCATATACATAAATCTCCATTTTCAAAGGGCAGAAAATAATATGCCAAAATGAAGAACCACTTTAAAGTATTATTTGTGCTCTATGAAATCATAATAAAATCAAATAAAAAAATATTTATTAAACATCTATAGATGCAAGGCAATCTGTTAACCACTAATTTAAATAGCACTAAAATAATAAGATAAAGGTACATAATACTAGAAAACAAGTTGTATGTACTCATTTCATTGTCTCCACAATTATTTGTATGAATTAGTATAAACTTAAATAACCCCAAATTATTATTTAGATAATATATTTTAATTGAATAATTATATTTTATTTCCCTGCCCTCTCCAAAATTCGGCAAAAATCTTTAGAAAGACAGAACCTTAAAATATAATCTTTTATAAGTCCTTTCAGGTCCCCATTCTCAATTCTAATAACCAGGTTTGTCTTCTGACTAGGTATGCCAACAACTTTGGCACCCACTGTGCTCACAATAACTTTCAGATGCTATTGTAGGCTGGTGGGGTAAAGTAACTCCCCCTCCACCCTCACCTTTCACTCCCTACACTTTGAAAGTCAGCCCACACCTAAGGAATGGGAGAGGGGAGTTATATTTCCCCACTTTGAGGATGGAGTATCTACATTCATTATTACAAATACTTTTGGATGGAAAATTTGTCTTTTACTCTCAATTTATTTATTTATTCAGTCATTTAATAAACTTCGTATGGGCCCATGGATATTTATTTTATACTTTGTGTTATATTATTATTTTAAACTTTCTCAATTGTTTAGCTTTGGCTGAATATTGGGTGCTCATTCAGTTGGCTCCTTCATGGATGCTTTATTCATACCTCTATCAGTGTTGGGTGTGTGTTTACATTTGTGCACTTTATTACTGTCTGGCACTACAAGATGCTCATCTTGTATATTGTCTGCCCATTCATAGACTTAGCATTTTCTACAGGAAGTCTTGCTTCCTTTTATTGGAGAATGGTATGAGAAAACAAGAACTGAGTGTGAGATGTGTTCATTGCCACTGGGATGTTGTTATTGTTGTGGTTGTTGTTGATTCTGTTTTTGGCCTTCTCTGCTAACAGAACAAAAATTATATTGGGAGACGACTTTAAGATGTCTGAGTAGAGACATCTGGCACTTGCCTCCCCCAGAAAGAAGAACCAAAATAGCACCACTTCAAGTAGAGCATCTAAGAGAGAATGCTGGAATTCCACAAAGAAGTGCTAGGAAACATCAAAGGCACGCAAGGAAAAGGAAGTCATGTTACCATCTCAGCTGGGATCTTCTGAGACCCTAGAGAGGCTCACAAGTATGAAGAAAGGGTAAATGAGTGACTTCCAGTGATCCATATTCCCACTGCAGATTCCTGCAACACTAGCAAGAGGAGAGCTCCTTGACCCTCTTGGGCACTGAGACGACTATAGAGAGCGTCCTTGAGACCACATGGTGACATTGCTCCTGAGAGGGAGCTCATGCTAGGTCTCATCCCCCCCTAAGTACTAAGGAAGCACAGCATCGTGCCATTTTGAGAGTCTAGCCCCAAACAGACAGCATCCTGTCCTGGGGCCCAATAGCCTCTGCACTTCATATCCTTAGGGCCCCAATAACATCCTTCCTTGTCCACCCGAACTGCTGCATCAGTGCAATGTCAGCTGGATCCAGCAGAGCAGCAGAGTCTCTGACACTCTAGCACTCATAGTGTGCTGCCCCCAGAAAATGGGCAGGGCAGAGCACCAGGAAGGCTGCACTTGGCAACATGCATGCTCCCCAGAGTCTGAAACCTCCATGCCTGGAGTTGCTGCCACTGACAGCAACCCTGTTCTCCCAACAACAGGGCCACAGCATACATGCAGGTGCCCTGAGGCCTGATTCTCCTCACCTGCAGCCACTACTTCTGCTCCTGCTAGAGACTAAAATGTGCACTACTGGCAGTGATTGGGCACCCCAGCAGCAGGGCTACTATGCACTTTCATTAACCTAAGAAGTGGCTCCTTCTTCAGCAGCTGATGCTATTGTCACAGTGTCTACCTCTGAGGCCAAAGGACATGCTCCTTAGAGACTAAAATCTGCCTACTTGAGGATGCTGCAACTAGCAGCAAGCTTGCCATCACTAGCAGCAGTACACAGTGCACTCCTATGCAACCTGAAGATGGGCTACTGCTGATCACCACTGCTATCACCATTTGAGCACTCCAACAGGAGGCCTGGGAATCATTCCATCCTTCCCAATATAGTCTGTGCCTGCTGGTGTGGATCAATGGGGGACCTAAAAACAGGCCCGCTGGGTTTGGCACCACTTCCTTCAGTGCTCCAGCATACCACTTGGGGACCTGGGGATGGGCCTGGCCTATCTACCAGCACTGGAATTTGTGTACCCCTCCCAGAGGCCTGGCCTTGGCCACACCCAACCTGCCACTCTCATCACAGCCAGCAACCACCATCATGTAACACCTGGGGGTCTGGAGACTAGCTTTCCCAGTCCATCATAGCCATTGCTAACACAAGCACATGCTGCCTGGGAACCCCAAGGTTGCTATGAATACCAACCACACCAGGCATACTACCCAGGGAACTGAGGACCCACCCACCATCCTGTCTCACTGCTGCCACTACTGGCACCTTAGCAAGCTGTCTAGAGGCACAAGAATCAGCTCCCTTGGACCTGCTAAAAGCAGTGACTATCTACACTGCCAGGGGACCCAAAATAGGCATGCTCAGCCTGCCACTGCCACTACTAGGGCCTAAGGACTCCCCACATGTTGTCCCCATTCCTAGAAAGACCTCACTACAACCTTCACTAACAACCATAGCTTGAGCTACTGAGGAAATCACAATCACAATCACAATCACAAAATAACACGAAGAATTAATGAAATAAAAAGTTGCTTTTTTGAAAGGATAAAGAAAATTGATAAACTTCTAGTTAGACTAGCAAAGAAAAAAAAAACAATGACCCAAATTAACAAAATCAGAAATAAAAAGGGAGACAGTATAACTGATACTACAGAAATGCAAAAGACCATCAGAGACACTTACTCTTTGCTTACAAACTGGAAAATCTGGAGGAAATGGATAAATTCCTAAATACATCCAACTTACCAAGATTGAATTGGGACGAAATAAAAAACCTGAACAGACCAATAACAAGTAATAAGATTGAATCTATAATAAGAAATCTCCCAAAAAAGAAAATTCCAGGACTAGATAACTTCACTGTCAAATATTGTCAAACTTATAGAGAACTAGCACCAGCTTGCTTCAAACTATTCCAAAATAATGAAGCAGGATTTATCCCAAGGGATACAGGATGGATGGTTCAACATAAACAAATAATAAATATGATATAGCACATCAATAGAATGAAGAACAAAAACCATATAATCAGCTCTATAAACACACAAAATCATTTGATAAAATTCAACATCCCTTCATGATAAAAACTGTCAATAGATAGTCATAGAAGAAATATAATTCAACATAATAAAGGCCATATATGCCAAACCCACAGCTAACATCATATTGAATGAGGAAAAGCTAAAGCCTTTCCTATAAGAACTGAAACAAGGCAAAGATGCCAATTTTCCACACTCCTATTCAACTTAGTACTAGAAGTCCTAGAGAGAGCAATTAGGTGAAAGACAGAAGTAAAAAACATCAACATTATAAAAGAGAAATTTATCATATTATCATGATTAAATTTGTCATATTATCCCTCTTAACAAATTACCAGATCCTATATATAGAAAAACCTAAAGTTTCTGCCAAAAAACTCTGAGATCTGATGCAAAAAAACTCAGTAAAGTTGTGAGGTTACAAAAAAAGTTAAGCATACAAAAACCATAGCATTTCTATATATTCATAATAAAATAGTTAAAAAACAAATCAATAAAGCAATAACATTTACAATACCTACAAAAAAATCACCTAGGAATAAATTTAACCAAGGAGGTGAAATATCCTGTAAGGAAAAGTAAAAAACTAGAAATTTAAGAGGATACAAACAAATGGAAAAATACCCCATGCTCATGGATCAAAGGAATTTATATTGTTAAAATGACCATATAACCCAAAACAATCTATAGATTAAATGGAATCCCTATCAAAACCTCAATGTCACTTTTACAGAAATAGAAGAAAACAATTCCAAAATTTATATGAAACCAAAAAAGTCCCAGATAGTTTATGCAATCCTGAGCAAAAAGAGCAAGGTTGGAGACATCAAACTATCTGACTTTAAAAATACAACACTAATATAGTAAACAAAATAGCATGATACTGCCTTAAAAACAGACACATGGATCAAGAGAACAGGATAGAGAACCCAAACATAAATCTACATATTTACAGCTAATTAATTTTCAACACAGGCACCAAGAGCTTACACTGGGGAAAGGACACCCTCTTCAATGAGTCATGCTGGAAAAACTGGATAGCCATATGTAGAAGAATGTAATGAGATCCCTATATATCACAATATTTAAAAAGCAACTCAAAATGGATTAAAGATCTAAACATAATACACTAAAATATAAAATAATGATAAGAAAATACAGGAGAAACACAATAGGACTTGGTCTAGACAAAGATTTTGTGGCTACGACACCAAAAGCAGAGACTACAAAAACATAAATAGACAAATAGGATTACATTAAATAAAAAGCTTCTGCACTGCAAATGAAAGAATCAATAGAGTGAAGATATAGTCTGTTGAATGGGAGAAATTATTTTCAAAATATTCATCAGACAAGGGACTAATATCCAGAATATACAAGGAACACAAACAACTGCAAAAAAAAAACCCAACAACTCATTAAAAAATGGACAAAAGATCTGAATAGATATTTCTCAAAAGATGACATACAAATGGCCAACAGATATATGAAAATTGCTCAAAATCACTAACCATCGTAGAAATGCAAAGCAAAACCATGATGAAATATCATCTTATCCTAGTTAGAATGACTATGACTGAAAAGACAAAAACAAAACAAAAGGATGCTGGCAAGGATGAAGAGAAAAGGGAACTCTTTTACACCAGTGCTAGGAAAGCCAATTAGTATGGTCATTATGGAAAACAATATGGAGATTTCTCAAAAAACTGAAAATAGAACTGCCATATGATTTGGCAATTCCACTATTGGGTATAATTCAAGAAAAGGAAATCAGTATTTCAAAGGGATACCTGCAATCTCATTTTGTTTCGTTTGTTTGTTTGTTTGTTTGTTTGTTTTCGCAGCACTATCCACAATGGCAAAGACATGGAATCCATCTATGTGTTCATTAATGGATACATGGATGAAGAAAATGGCATATATACACATTGGAATACTATTATATGTGGCCATAAAAAAATAAAATACTACCATTTGCAGCAACATGGATGGAACTAGAGGTCAGTATGTTAAGGAAAATAAGTGAGACACAGAAAGACAAATATCACATGTTCTCAGTCATATGTGGGAGACAAAAAATTTTTGATCTCATGGAAGTAGACTAGAGAATGATAATTATCATAGACTGAGATGAGTGTTGGGGGTTTGGGAGATAAAGAGAGGTTGGTTAATGACTACAAATATACAGTTAGATAAAATAAATATTTTATAATATTTTATAGCAGAGAAAGGTGGCTATAATTAACAACAATGTATTGTATATTTCAAAATAGCTGGAAGAGAGAACTTGACATTTTCCTAACACATGGAAATTATAGATACCCTAAATACCCTCACATGATCATTACATATTCCTTGCATGTAACATTATATGTACCTCACAAAAAGTACAAATATTACATATCCATTAAAATTCAAAAACTATGCTATATCAATTTGCATATATACACACATCTACAAGTATTTCTATTTGTAACCATCTGTATTTATATTAAGCTAAACTTGAGTTTACAATGATGTCTCCAATCCATTACTTCATCAAGCATTCATTTTCTCCCTTTGCTTATCTGTAAACTCCCACTCCAACAGTGAACAACCTGGCTCCCACCATCTGCCATCCACTTACTTAATTGTTGCAGTCTAGTATACATGTATAGCAACATCAACAGTCATAAATTATAATGTGTCAATAATATATATGCTTGATAAGATATAATGAGAGTGTCATTTTACCCCCAGTCTTATTATGAGAAAAACAGGAGACAAATACCAATTTGTCCTTCTACAAAATACCTCAGTACTCCTTGAAACATGAATAATTATGAAAAACAAGGAAATTAAGAATGTGCCACATTCAAAACAAGCCTAAAGAAATGTGACAACTAGATGTAATGTAATGTGATTCTCTGGAGGGGATCTTGCAACAGAAAAGGGTATGAAGTAAAAACTAAAATAATCTAATCTAAATAAACCATGGAATTCAATTAATTATAATGTTTTAATATTGGTTCAATAACTGTATCAATTGCACCATATTAATGTAAGATGTTAATAATAGAGGACACTTCAAAATCTATACTCTCTTCTCCAATTTTTATAAATATAAAACTGTTCCAACAAATAAAGTCTGATAAGATTTTTTTATAAACAATAATATTTAATATGGTTCAAAGTATACTATTTACATTCATGGACATCTGCAATTATGGTACATGATACCAAGTAAATGAAGACGACTTGTTAACTTTTAACTAATTCCATAACCATGATATTGTTCCAGAAAAAATATACTTCTTTTTTTTAAACCATTTTTAGTAATAAATTGTTGACACCTGAAATTTGGTTCTGTGGTAGATTTCATATTTAACAGCCATGAAAAATATCATTAATAGTAGAATGGAATAAGTGAACAATCAAAATTTTAAATATATAAAAGAATAGTTTTTATATTATAAAAACATTTAAACTAAATACTAGATGTAGTTTCAGTATGAAAAAGAACATCATAGTGTCAGTCAAAATTTTTAGTATTCTCATGTAAAGTTGATATAGTTATAATAGCAATGTGTATATGTTATTTGTTTATGATGCAGAACAAAAACTTTTTGTTTTTGCAATTTGAAATAACATATGTTTATTATGTTACAGTTTCTGTGCATCAGGAGTCTGGGCAGAACTTAGCTGGCTCCTCTTCTTTGTATCTCCCAATGATAAAATTATGTTATTGTCTGGGATTTGTTCCTTCCTGAGCTTAGGTTCCTCTTCCAAGATGCTGTAGTTGTTTGAAAAACTAAATTCCTTGTGATTGTAAGATTGAGGTTCCCAGTTTCTTGCTGGCTCTTGTCTGGGACCCCTCTCAGCTCCTAGAGGCACTTGTAGCCATGTGACCATCTCACAGGTTCTTGTGAAAGTGGCAGCTTTCTTCTTCAAAGCCAGCAGAAGAATCACTCTCTTCCTGAATGTTCCAATCCCTCTTTCAAAGCTTTTGTCTATGTCAGGTCTGCTTAGGATAATCTATGATTTGGATTAACTAAAAATCAACTGATTTGAGACCCTAATTACTTTTGCAAGACCCCTACACTCTTGCTATATAATGTAACACAATCATGGGAATTATATCTCATCATATTCATAAGTTCCCCCAAAGGGCATGCATATCAGGGGTTGGGGATATTATAGTTATATTATTAACACTCTTCCTGGCACATATGATTTACTCCTTAGCATGTGAGTCATTAGGCTGTTCGCAACTGGTAGAATGTCTCATTTTAATTTGCAATGTTATATTTGTGATATTGTGGGGTTCTATGAGTTAGCTAACATTAAAACCCACATTTAAAAAATTAGAAACTAAGACATAAATAGGTTTAGTAATTTGTTTATAGATACATAGCTAGGAAGTGGCATAGTGTGGATTTGAACTTAATTCTCTGAACTGCGACTCAAACTATTATCCTCTGTGATATCAATTACCTATTTAATTCTTCACCAGTTATTACTGTGGCAATAAGAGATGGAAAATGCTGTGCTATGTATGTTTATAAAAATTATGCCATTTTATTAATAAGCAATTTTATCAATTTATTCTCCATGTAGGAGACATGTGGTTGGCTTAGTTAAATGTGAAAGAATTCTGATGGAATTATTGTTAAAACTTTGAAATTGAAAATTAAATTTTTAATGTTTTGTTGAAAATGATTTCAGATTTACTGAAAAGCTGTAAGAATAATAATATTCCATTAGTTTGGGTAAAGGATAGATTTCCAAAATAGTAATATGTCATTAGTGTGTAGTTCTTAAAAAAAAAAAAAAGGACACTCTCTTAGGTAACTATATAATTATCAACAGAA
Source organism: Mirza zaza (assembly GCA_008750895.1). NCBI lineage: Eukaryota > Metazoa > Chordata > Mammalia > Primates > Cheirogaleidae > Mirza > Mirza zaza. The sequence goes on from VSMD01052087.1 coordinate 58,349, forward strand.
CGAAGTTAATATTGGCACAATACTTAATCTATTGACCTTATTCATAATTTGAGATTGTCCCAACAGTTTCTCTTATATGGAGAGGAAGTACAGATTAGATGTTCTATTCCATTGACAAGTCTCTTTACTCTTCTTTAATTGACAGCAGTTTTCAAATTTTCCACATAGATTTGTAGGCTCAAACAGAGTTGATACACAATCTCTGGACATAATTAGTGTATTCTGCTCTGCATAAGCCTCCATGTCTGATTTCCTTGCCTTAATACTTCTGCAAACACATCATGACGTGTTTTGCACTATACAATTACTATTTATAAATGAAATATTAATGTCATTTGGATATGCTCATTACTATAGCTGACATTTTAGAGTTATTCTATGATATGCATATAATTCAGTTTGATAAATACTTGGAACCACAAAAGTCTTTAAAGGAATTCCTTTTATTCTCCCTAATGTAACATCTGAAGCATTATATTCTCATCCCTCCTGCAAATGCAATCTACATGTCACACTTAATTTTACCTATCCTTTTAGATCAGGCTTTGAGTTTTACATCGTAAAATGCAGAGCTCTAATCTGATTTGTATATTTGATATTCAATAATGAATACATGAACATTTTTGACAAAAAATCATTAAGTTAACTAGAAATGAATGCTATATATAATCATTTTTTGGTTATGTTAACACAATGGATATATTATTTTAAAAACTAAACCGGACATTTATAATGTTCTTTTTATAAATAAATCAAATATTTATTGAGAGAATCTTCATATTTAATGAAAAATATATTATCTAAGTTTTTATTGCTTCTTTATTCTGAAAGTGCTCTACTATCATTTTTATGTTTTTAAAAGCTACTGATTTATTTTATATCATGAAATCCATGTGTAATGTAATACATTAGTATAAGAATTTTGATATAATAGATGTACATTCAAGCAATGTCTGATATAATTATTTTTTAATCAGTCTTTTGTCTCTGCTCTATTTTGTTTCTCTTTTCCTTATTTTCCATTGTTTTCCTACAAAGCTAATACAAGCACACACAATAGTAAAGGTACCACTTACAAGCATATTTATCATTTGCAGAACGGCTTTATACACATTATAATTTCTGGGATTTAACCTTTAAAGATTATTGAAGATTAAAATGTCCCTGACATTTCATATAATTCATACATTTTGTTGTGAAATTACTGCCAGAATAAATATTCTAAATATTTTATTTTATTTATAAATATTTATTCTAAATATTTTATCTAGGTATTTTAAATTTGCCCCAATTAAAGCTTAAATAATATACAATACTCCTTGCTACAGTAGAATAGCTGGAGGAGGATTTTTAATCCACACCACTTGTACCTAAACAAGCATTATATAAGAAGTGTTTTAATCTAGTACTTCATAGTCACTATCTTCCTTTGAGTTCACTCAACATTATATATTACAACTAATGTAAAAACTTTGAAAATTGCATGCTTAGCATATGATTTGAAGCCTAGTCAAATAGTTTTTATAGGTTTAGTAAAATTTGTGTTCTTCATTTCAATTACTATTTTATAGCATATATCAGCATGATATTGCTTTAGGAGTTATTGGGCAAGTCAATGAAAATGCAGCATCATTGTGTTCTAATAATAGTAACAAAAAAAGAAAAGAAAAAGAATCAGAGCTTTATTGCTAACTGGAAACTATTGAGTTGGCAACAAACATATGCCTCCCAAAACTACAAGTAAAGAATTTTGAGGGCCGAGCATATTGGCACATGCTTGAAGTCCCAACTACTTGGGAGGCTGAGGCAAAAGGATTGCCTGAGCCCAGGAGTTTGAGGTTGCTGTGAACTAGGTTGATGCCATGGCACTCTATCCCTGGCAACACAGTGAGACACTGTCTCAAAACAAAAAACAGAAAATTACAGGCCAATATCTCTGGTGAACATAGATGTAAAATAATCAACAAAAGATTAGAAAACCAAAATCAATAGCACATAAAAATAAAAATAAACCATGATCAAGTTGGATTTATCCCAAGGATGCAAAGATTGTTCAACATACATGAATCAATAAATGTGATACATCATATAAACAGAATAAAGGACAAAAATCATATTATCGATCATGTCAATAAATACAAAAAAAATCACTTGATAAAATCAAACATTCTTTCCTGATAAAACTCTTAACAAATTACGTATGAAAGGAATGAATCTAAACACAACAAAACCCATGTATGACAATGCCACAGCCAACAACATTCTGAATAGAGAAAAGTTAAAAACTTTCCCTCTGAGAACTGAAATAACACAAGGGTTCCCACTTTTACCACTCTTATTCAACATAGTACTAGAAATCCTAACCAGGGAAATTAGGCAAGAAAAATAAATAAAAGACATTAAAATTGGTAAGCAAGAAGTCAAACTGTCCCTGTTTCCTGATGACATGATCTTATATAGAGAAAAACTTAAAGACATGACCAGAAAAATTCTTAAATCTGATAGACAAATTTGGCAATGTTGCAGGATATAAAATCAACATAGAATCATAATACAAAATGTCACCTGTGAATACTATGAAAATCTTTATATACAGAAACTCAAAAACATGGAGGAAATGGACAAATTTCTGGAATCATACAACCTTGCATGACTCAAGCAGGGAGAAATAGAATTCCTGAACATACCAGTGATGAGCAACTGGATTGAAGCAGAAATAAAAATATTCCAACAAAAAAAAGCCTGCCACCAGATAAATTCACAACCAAATTTTATCAGACCTCCAAAGAAGAATTGGCATCCATACTGCAGAAATTATTCCATAACATTGAGGAGGAGGGAATACTCTTTAGTTCATTCTATTGAAGCCAGTATCACCTTGATACCAAAGACAGGAAAGGACACTACAAAGAAAAAAAAAAAAGAAAACTATAGACCAATACCCTATGAATATATTATAGACACAACAATCCTCGATAAAAACTAGCAAACCAAATTTAACAGTACATCAAAGAAATAATCCACCATGAGCCAGTGGGCTTCATCCCAGGGATGCAAGGATGGTTCAACATTCATAAACCTGTAAATGTGATCCACCAAATAAATAGAAGCAAAAACCAAGATTATATGATCATCTCAATAGATGCAGAAAAGGCATTCAACAAAATTTAGCACACTTTTATGATAAAAAACCCTCTATAAACTAGACATTGAAGGAGCATATCACAAAATTACAAAAGCCATACATGACAAACACCCAGCCAAAATTATACTGAGTTGGGAAAAGTTGATAGCATTTCCATTAAGTACTGGGACAAGATATGGTCACGCATTGTCACCACTACTATTCAACATGGTGCTGGAAGTCCTTCCTAGCCAGAATACTCAGGCAATACAAAGAAATAAAAGGTATACAAATCAGGAAAGAAGAGGTCAAACTATTTTTTTTTTTGCTAATGATATGATTTTATATCTATAAAACCCTAAATATTCCACCAAGGGTATCCTGGAATAGATTAATAAACTCAGCAAAGTCTCAGGGTACAAAATCAATGTACACATTCAGTAGTATTCATACACACCAATAATAGTCAAGCTGAGAGTCAAATCAAAGACTCAATACCAATCATAATAGTGAAAAAGAAAATAAAATAGCTAGGAATATATTTAACCAAGGAGGTGAAAAATCCCTACAAAGAGAACTATGAAACACTAAGGAAAAAAATCACAGAGGATACACACAAATGGAAAAACATATCTTTCTCATGGATTGGTAGAATTGACATTTTTAAAATGTCCATACTGCCCAAAGTCATTTAGAGATTTAATGCAATCCCTATCTAAATACCAATGTCATATTTCACAGATCTAGAAAAAATAATTCTATGCTTTGTTTGGAACCTAAAAAGAGCCCACTTAGACAAAGAAATCTAAAGAAAAAGGAAATTTGGAGCCATAATACTACCAGACCTCAAACTATCCTACAAGGCAAGAGTAACCCAAACAGCATGGCTTGGCACAAAAATAGACATTGACCAATGAAACAGAATAGAAAACTCAGATGTTAAATCATTGTCACAGAGCCAACTGATCTTTGACAAAGCAGACAATAATATCCCCGGGCAGGGCGGGGGGAGCCCTATTCAATAAATGGTGCTGGGAAAATTGAATAGCCACAGGCATAAGAATGAAACAGGATCCGTATCTCTCACCACTCACAAGAATTAATACAGTGGATAAAATACTTAAATGTAAGGCATGAAACCATAAGAATTCTAGGAGAAAATGTTGGAAAAATTCTAATAGATAGATATTGGCCTAGCAAAGAATTTATGAAGAGGACCCCAACGGCAATCATAGCAACAATAAAAATAAATAAATGGGACTTGATTAAATTTAAAAACTTCTGCACCAGTAAGGAAATAATCAACAAAGCAAATAGAAAACCTACAGAGTGGGAGTAAATATTCACAAGCTATACACCTGATAAAGGGCTAATAAGCAGAATCTACAAAGAACTCAAGCAAATCAAAAACAAAAATCAAACAACCTCATTGAAAAGTGGGCAAAAGAGATGAGCAGAAGCTTTTCAAAACAAGACAAATGGCCATCAAACATTTGAAAAAGTGCTCAACATCACTAATCATCAGGTAAATGGAAATTAAAACCATAATGAGATATCACCTTACCCACATTAGAATGGTTGTTATTAAAAGTTCCAATAATAATAGTTTCTAGTATTGATGTATAGAGAAAGGAATGCTTATACATTGTTGATGGGACTGCAAATTAATACAACCTGTGGGGGAAACAGAATGGAAATTCCTCAAATAACTAAAAGTAGACCTACCATTTGATCCAACAATCCCACTACTGGATATTTACTCAAAGGAAAAGAAGTGATTTTATCAAAAAGACACAGTATTCAAATGTTTATTGCAGAACAATTCACAATTGCATAGATGTTGAATCAACCCAAGTGCCCTTCAGTTCATGAGTGGATTAACAAAATGTGGTATATTTATTCCATGGGACACTATTCAGCCACGAAGAAGGATGAGTTAGTCCTTTTGCAACAATTTGGATGGTACAAGAGACCGTTACCCTAAGTGAAGTATCTAAATAATGAGAAAGCAAACACCACATGTTCTCGCTATTAAATTGAACTAACTGATCAGCACAAGCACACATATGCACAGAAGGAAGTAAGAGGCAGACAGGACACAAAGAGTGATAAAGAGCTCACCAATATGTTCTAAACTGTGGATCATACTTCCTGACATACCTGGACTTCCATGCAAAACATGCAATGAATATTCCCCTTGCTTAACCTAGTTTGAGTTTCAATTCTTGTTATATGTAGTTCAACTATTTCTGCTTCTAATTTATAATTAAGTAAGTAATAACTACAAAGGATTTACTTCCTCTGAAAAAAATGAATAATAATTCTTAAAAACCTTACTGAAAAGGAAATAGAATAAAAGAATTTGTCTCGTGGAATATGTCATAAATATGTAATAAGAATATGTTGCTAACCATGGACTGCAATTTATCATATTACTTAGTTCTATACAATATAAGATTTCTACAAAGAAAAATAAATTTTTATTAATCCATGAGGTAGAAAAGCTTAAGTAATATATTTCAAAAAATACATACATGCATATATTATTAAGATCAATAAGACATTAAAATTGAAATGCACTAAAACAGCAATATTTGGACACATTAAACATTTATGCCATTTTGGGACAAACAATCAAATATTGGGCTTAAATTTTATTTCCTCGCCTTTCCTTTTCCAAGCAAAAATCTTGATCATAATCAGCCAAGTGTTCCTAAAATTAAAAAAATTAACAAATAGAATGGCATGATTAATGAAGGATTGATATAGAGATCTTCAAACAAATATTTTTTTCCCCAGAGACAAACTGTTTAGAAGATAGCAAAGTCAAATTGTGTTTTGATAAATCTTTCCCATAGTGCTTTATCCTGTGTTATACCCCAGTTGAATGAGTCTTAAAGACTATAGCAATATGGTTGTTCATTTGAGGACATCATATTTTAATATTTTGAATTAACATCAGAAAAATCTCCTGGGAAATTCTACTTTTCTGAATGTGGTAAACCTTCATATTTCTAGGAATTCAGAGAATTAAAAAAATAAAGTTTTATGATTATCTACTTGTCTATATTGATAAATGAAAAGAGAAACAATGGAAATGTCTAAAAATTATCGAATTATTTTTAAAGTATTCCAACTCTAAGATCAAAAGCAAATCGATAGAGAGTTTGATCTACACAAGAGAAAATGGTTAATTTATTGATCCCAACAGAGACTACCTATGGATTTGATGACTGTAGAGTCAATATAAATTTTTACTAAGCAATTAGTTTTGAAACCATACACACACACACACACACACACACTCGCACAACCTCAGATTGTGACATGCTAACTTAAAAATGGCATTATTACTTTGTGAGTTTAGGAGGTAGTGGAACACAATTTTCACTTTTAGCTTTCAGAAAACACTATAGTTTCCCTTAAGCAGATCTTTTGGAATGAAAATCTCTTCAGTTACTTTTCATTGGTTATTTACTTCTCCTGAGGTGGGGAGAGAAGAATTCTGAAATCCCTTACTGAACAGGAAATTGAATAAGAGAATTTTCATCATTTGGTTTGGATCCCAGTGTTTATTCTCCTTTCCTCTAGTGTCTCAGTATGCTGGTACACTGTTGAAAGTTTACTTTGTTGTGACTAACAAAAAATGTAATGGAAAAAACTGTTGTCTGAGGCCTGTACCAGAATCTCATAACACATGGCAGCATCAGCTGGTGTTTTTTGGAATCCAAAGTACACAAATGAAACAATATACATTTAAAAATTATAAATTGTATATTTCTTAAATATTAAAGTTTTAGAATGGTTAATGTGCTATTAAAAATTCAAAATTAGAAAAACAAGAACAGCATAATTTTCCAAATTTTGACTATAATAAAGATTTAATTTAATCTAGAAAAATAAAACAGGTATCTCACATAGATACTAATTGTCTAGCATTGATGGTGGAGAATTACACATGTTTTGCTGCTCATGGAAGTAAATGTAAAAGAATTTTAACTCAGTTGGAAGTAGAATTGGAATAACTTTTTAGTTCCACTTATTAGGAATGTTATATCCTTGAGAGATACCTTTAAGCCTCCTCTGGTCCCTGAGCAGCCGAGATTAATGGCTGGAGGTAATTTAAAACTTTACCTTCTCAGACGGCACATTTATGTTTATCAGGTTACTCCTCTACACTTCTATGAGAAGCAGAATTTCATGTAAACATTTTGAACATTATAATAGGCCAATAGAAAAATGCTTTGAATTACAAGCACTTTTCTATGCCCCTCAAAGTATATATACTTTGTAAGTGGTAGCTTATTCAATTTAAACTAACAACTCCTAACTAAGTGTCCTATGTATTGAAAAGGTATAAATATTAAAACGACTAATAAAACCTGTGAAAAAATATGTGTGTGTGTGTATATATATATATATATATATATATGCTGACTCATATTTTTGGTAGACTTAATCACAAAAAAGTAACCTATGACTTGGAACCATGGGACTGGTGTTCAGATAAAGGAAAAAGTGTCAAGGTTGGCAAAAGAAAATTAATCCATATATATAGTCAGAAATAGCCAGAAATTTATAGACAGGTCCACAAAGGCATATTCAACTCTCTAATGATCTTAGTGGTTATAGAAGGTAGTCACCTTTAGGAAGGTTATGACAAGGATTAATTCAGAAGTTGAAAAAGTTGTCAACAATGGAAGATTATTAGTTCATCGAGAGAAGAGTCCATATTAGAAAGATGGAGCATCAACAGCAGTATGCAGAACTGGAAAGAGAAGCTTGAAACAAATTGGATATGGAGAAACAGCTATTATTTGGAACTCAGAGAAGAGTTCTCATCTTGGATTTTAGATGAGTCTAGGGAAGTATATGGGGAATCTACATAATGAAAAATAAAGTCTAAAGTGCAGACTTTTACGATAGAAACAGCAAGGTTGGAAGTTTGGAGCTACACAGGTATTTAAGATGCTCTAGATCAGGTATAACTTCAATTATTGAGACACCATATCAGGACATTTAGAAATGTATTGCCTTCATCAATATTAACTTTTATTATTATTTTATTCAAAAAATATTAACTATTTGTTTATAATCACTGTTTTAAGTTCTAAAAATACTTAGATAAACATGAGAGACCAAGTGCTACTCTTTTAAGAAGCTTACAAGCAATATGAGAAAGGAAAAAGGTTAATAAACAAATAACAGATTATATCAGATTATAAGTGTTTTAAATTAAATACAGACAATATGTTTAAAAGTATGGGAAATCATTACTATTTCATGACTTGTATAGGTAAACTATTTGAAATATCTGACATTTCAGCAGAAAAGTGAAAATAAAAATGAATAAGAAAGTACTTTATTATACCCAAAGTCAAGAAAAGTGTGTTTCAGACTACAGAGAAGCAAATGTAGAAATTCAGAAATGGAAAATTTGTGTGCCCTAAGAGACAAAAAATTAATCAGTGTTTCTATAAAAAAATGTTCATCATGTAGGACAGTGAAAACCCTTTTGGTTATACAGTGGAGATTGAAATGTAAGAAAAGATAATGCAAAACATTTTTTGAAATATTTTCAGTAGTTCAGATTAATAACAGTTATGTGGTAGCATTAATGTTACAGAAGAGAAGGTGAAAATATAAATTGATAGAAAAATGGCAATATTTGTTGAATACTTTGATGTGAATAATAATGGGAAAAGGGGTAATAAGAATGACAGATCTATGATCTGAGTAATTGGGTATATAATGTTATAAATAAATTAAGATGGAAAAAATTGGACAAGACAATAGTTTATAAAAGTGTAATGCAAATTAGCAATTGTATTTTGGTCATATTAAATATGAGATGCTTATTAGATATCCATTCTTTTATCTAGTAGTTTATGGTATAAGATTTCACCTCAGGGGAGATGTTGAGACCAGATAGTTAAATAGTAATAAGCCTAGAAGTGTTGTGTAAAGTCAGGGGTCTGAATGAAATTGAGAGAGTAAAGAGAATAAAGAAAGCTCTGAGGCATGCAATAGCCCCTCTTTATCCACGATTTCAATTTCTGTAGTTTCAGTTATCTGCAGTAAACCACAGCTCAAAAATACTGTGTGGAAATTCCAAAAATAAACAATTTGTAAGTGTCAAATTGCACACTCTTGCCATGTAGTGTGATGAAATCTCACACAATCCCGTGGGGCGTGAATCATCCCTTTGTCCAGCATATCCATGCTGTACATGCTCCCCTTCCATGAGCCGCTCAGTAGTCCTCTTGATTATCAGATTGACTGGCAAGGTATTGCAGTGCTTGTGTTCAAGTAGCCCTTATTTTACTCAATAATGGTCCCAACACTTAAGAGTAGTGATGTTGGTGATTTGGATATGCCCAAAAGAAGCTGTAAAGTCTTTCCTTTAAGTGCAAAGGCAAAAGTTCTTGATATAATAAGGAGGAAAGAAAGTCATATGCTGAGTTTGCTAAGATCTGCAGTAAGAATGAATCTTCTATGCATAAAACAGTGAAGAAAAAAGAAATTTATGCATAGTATATATAATATAGACTTTGGTATAAGCCTGGTTCAAGCATCCATTGGGCATCTTGGAATGTATCCAAGAAGGGACTATTCTATTTAATTTTATAGGAGAGAAAGATGAACCAGAAAGGAAATTATCAGAGAAAACCATAAAAGTGTAATGTTACTGAAACTATGAAGGAAATGACAAGAAGCAGGGAAAGGAATTAGATTCAATAGAAATGAAGATTTTTTTTGCTATATGGTTATATGGTTACATTAATAAGAGGAGTTATAGTAATAATCCAAATTTTAGGTCAGTGAGCTAGAGCAGCCTTGAGCTACAATTTTACATAATTATGAGGAGTAGCCAGGAATTAGGTGAGGAAAGCAGGAGGGAATATTCTGAATAACTTTAAAATATGGCATGATTTTTGTTAAAGAGAAAGAAAAAGAAAGAATTGGACAACAGAGATAGAAAATAGGAAGGATACATGTTACAATTATCACAACTAAACTAAGTAGGGATATTTTGTGATAAAAACACTTCTATTGATGATTCCATAGGTTAAGAAGCAATCTGCAAGGGTCAGTTAAATCTGGGTTTGGGGAGAAATATTTAATAAAGAGACTGAGAAAAGTTTGACAAATGCATATTTAGAGTTCTAGTGGAAGGACTTAAGAGGACAAGCAAAAGGAGAAATGAGTTAGACCACGCTGCACAGACCAATATGAAAACAAAAGCCTTGGCAATAATGGGTGAGATCACTTGTGACAGTGGTAAAACATGTGAGATGTGATATGATTACAACTCACATTCTAATTATGGCATGTTGGCAAATGGTTCAAACAAATGTGTGCACTTAAGTTTCATACGATGATTGGAATGACCAATGAGTTTGGTAATTTGGAGAAAAGAGCACTTTTATGGAAAACAAAACAAAACTTCAAGAGTATCTTATCTGTAGTGCAGCTGGAGATAAAGCCAATAAGCCTTTATAAAGTACATATTATTAACCAAACTCTAAAGATAAGGAAAATAAATCACAGAAAGTTTATATGTATTCTTCAGTGAAAACAGCTAATAGTCTTTATACTTCTGGGCATATTTGACTAGCTGGGACTAGACTTAACTGCCTTGAAGACAATGAGAAGACTTGGAGAAATATATGAGACAACTGTCTTTGGACACTGGACAACAGACAGCACAAGACTGTGAGCTCTGAGAAAATAAAAGAGAAAAGAGGCAAACTCTAAAATTTCTGATTCTGACCGAAACACTTTTCAGCTTATGTTGCATTGAGAAGGAACTCAAACAGAGCATGGCTTTTACCGTGAGTTTAGAAAACACAAGTTAGAGTTCAAAAGGCTGAAGTGTCTAGAATTTGTGCAGACTACTAGAGGAGAGCTGGATTAAGAAAGAGCTCCAGAAATGTGATAGGGCTTTGAGTTGGTGACTGACTCTCTCTATGTATACCATGGAGTACTATTCAGTTTTAAGAAACAATAGTGATATAGTACCTCTTGTATTTTCCTGGATGGAGCTGGAACCCATTCTACTAAGAGATGTATCTCAAGAATGGAAAAACAAGCACCACATGTACTCACCAGCAAATTGGTATTAATGTATCAACACTTAAGTGGACATATAGGAATAACATTTATTGGGTGTCGGGCAGGTGGGAGGTGGGAGGGGAGGCATGGGCAATATACATAACCTTAACATTTATACCCCCATAATAGGTTGAAATAAAAAAAATAGACTCTCTATATACATCCTATATATATAGCATGAAATTACATGAGACTGGGCAAAAAAAATAATAATAACCATAGTGCTATAAGGTAAAATGTTCCCAAAGCTCATGCAAGGCTAGGAAATGTATAAATTCTGACCAGCAGAATTGAGATTCCTTGTGGAATCCACTATGCTTCAGTGAAGGCCTCCATAGAGACCATGTCTTACTAGTGGGCCATAGCTGTAATACAGTAATGGGTAACAGACTTTAAAACTTTAATTTAAAAATAAGTGTAAAAAGGACTAGATGATCCACACATAACTATTGGCCACATGATCTGTTGGCCCAAACGAAGATCTCCACTTTTTCAAGAAATATAATAAATTTAGCACCATGAAATTTACAATACATAGCAACCAAGAAAAATTCACTAGATATGTAAAAAGATGAAATGTAATCTATAAAACAGTTGAACAAATAATTGATAGAGATTCTAAAAAGACAACGATGATAAAATAGGCCAAAAAGGACTTTATAACAAATATTGCATGAAATTATTTATATGGGGAATCTAAAAATTAAAAAAAAAGTCAAACTCATAGTAATAAACAGTAAAATCGTGATTATCAGGGGCTAGGAGATGGGAGGAAAGGGAAGACATTGGCCAAAGGGTACAAAACTTCAGTTATAAGATGAATAAGAACTGGAAACCTAATGTACAGCATGATGATTATAGCTAATAATAATACATTATACACTTGAAACTTGAGAAAGTAGATCTCATGACAAAAAAGGTAACTGTGTGTGAGGTGATGGGTACATTAATTGGTTTGGTTGTGGCAAACATTTTATATTGTGGACATATAGCAAAACATGTACATGCTAAACATATGCAATTTATATTTGGCAATTATGCCATAATTAAGCTGGATTTTTAAAAAGTAAGCAAAACAAAGAAAGTTGTTATAAGTACAAAAGCATTCTTGAGTATTTATAGGATGTCATGAACAAGAGATAAATGGAAGTTAAGAATTAGAATCAAATGAAACTTTTAGCAATGAAATGACAATATCTGAAATGAAAATTGCACTAAATCAGATTAATAGTAGTTAAGAAACTTAACAAGAATACATTAGTTAACTAGAATGCCTAGCAAAAACTGACTTTTTTTAAAAAGAAGAAAACACAGAGACAATGTCTAAAACATATATAAACAAACAGAGCCTCAGCAACCCTAAAAGCAATATGGGGAGGCTTAAGATTTTTTGATCAAATCTGAGAAGTAGATAAGTAGGAGTAGAAGTGAGAACATAAATCTGAAGAAATAATCACATTTTCAAAAGATATTAACAGTATAAATGTACAGATATAAGAAGTTTGACAAACCTCAAACAACCTAAAACAACCACATGAGGGTACATAATAATTAATTACTGAAAACCAGAAAGATAGAAATCTTAAAAGGAGCAAGAGAAAAAAGATACATTACAGACAAAAGAACAAAATAAGAATCACGGCAGACTTACAAGAGAAAATGCAAGCCATGAGAATGCAGAAAGATCTTTAAAGTATTTGAGAATGAGAGGATTATCAACATATGATTCCATAAAAAAGTATATTTTGAAAATAACAGTGAAATGTCTGCTTCTGTCCATGAATGATTAATTTCTATGGTAATTGTCTTCTTGCCATAAGCAACTAGAAAATTGGACAAAACACATATAACAATTTTTTTCAGGCATTGACCCAAAGGCTGCATAGAATTACAATCCCTATGAAAATGGAATTAAATGAAGTGAGCTAGAGCTTTAGCTAACTGTTCAGAAGTAGCTGTCAGTCCACAGAACAGGGAAATAGACCTCAAACTGAGCCTAGCTATCCACTGAATCGAGGAGATACATACAGGAGGAGTACACGAGTAGTACAGGAGATGAAGTGGCTAAAATCAGCAGGGCATAGAAACAGAAAAAGGGGAGCTGCAGAGAGAGATAGAGAGAGAAAAGCCAAAATAGCAAGACTTATGTAGTGACAATAGTATTGGAGAGAGGATGTTACAGATATTTTTTGATGGAAAAAACAGTAATATGTGTTGAATAATTTGATATGAATAATTATGAGAAAGCATTAAAAGATGGCACATAAAACTGTGGTTTAAGAAACTGATATTTCCCCAAAGGAAAAAAAGACATTCTGTAATAAAGACATGTACTTGAATGCTTATAGCAGCACAATTCTAACTGCAAAGATGTGGAAACAATCCAAGTGCCCATCAATACGTGAGTGAATTAATAAAATGTGGTATATGTATACCATGGATTACTACTCAGCCATAAAAAAAAAAAATGATGAACTAATACCTCTTATATTATTCTGGGTAGAGCCAGAGCCCATTCTTCAAAGTGAAGTATCACAAGAATGGAAAAACAAACACCACATATACTCACCATTAAATTGGTACTAATTGATCAACATTTATGTGCACATATGGAAGTAACATTCATTGGGTGTTGTGCAGGTGTGAGGGGGTGGAAGAGATGAGTAAACACCTAATGAATGTGGTGCTCACTGTCTGGGGGATGGGCCCATTTGTAGTTCTGACTTGGGTGGTGCAAAGGCAATATATGTAACCAAAGTGTTTGTACACCCATAATATTCTGAAATTTTAAAAAAGAGACTGTTTAGTTAATGTTATAAATACCCAATGGAAGAAATAGTTTTGAAAGAGTGTTGTGTATCTATTTGGGTCACATTATGTTTGAGATACCTACTAGACATCTGGAAGACATGATAAACTAATAGGTTGTTGTATGAGAATTATCAAATATTAAATTATGGGCCTGATTTTAGATCTTAGAGAAAGATATTATGCCAAAATGTTATAACTTTAATAAAGTTGAATTTGTGAAATATTTAAATAACCAAGCCCACTCAAGGACAGCAAAGTAATCTGAGTAGTCCTATATCTCTTAAACATGAAAATCATAGTTAATAATTTTTGCACAATAGAATTCAATATAAAACAGCTTAAAAAGACATTTTTCAAAATATTTAAATAAGAAATAATATCAATTTCATCTAACATCTTCCACCAAATAAAGGAGGAGGCTTCCACCTCATTTTGAAGCTAGCATTAACTTAATATCACAATCAGTAAAGGACATTACAAGAAATTAAGAAAAAAAATATAAAGATCAATAACCTTCATGAATATACATGTAAGATCAAACAAAATTTTAATAAATGAGGTCCAGTAATGCATATAACTTATAATGCATCAGAGCCAGGTAAGGATTAGTCCAGTAATGCAACTTTGATTTCATATTTTAAAAATTAATCAAAATAACTTACTATTTTATCTGATTAAAATGGAATAAAACATATGATCATCAGGATAAAACTAGCAAGGAATTGGAGTAAATGTCATTTTTTCCACAACCATATCTCTGGAGCTTTAAAATAATTATTAAATAATTCTCAATAGTTAGGCAAATTTCTATAACTTTGAGACATTCTTCCCGTTTTGTTCTAGAGAAAAAATGATACATGGTTGAACCCAGAGAAAAATTGTTCAAAATGATCAATGACAACAATGACAGTAAGAAGAAATTTTAAAAATACAGATTCACTTAGACATGTGCCACTTCCTTTATTGAATAAAGTTTGGAGCAACCAGTTAATAGCATTATCTGAGTTGGACACTATCAAGATATTGGAAACCTTATTCACGAGTCATAATCAAGAGGTCTCAAAAAATACTTGATTTGTTGAGATGAGAGAATATTCATGTTATAGCCATAGATAGAGGAGCATTCACTGAAGCCCCAGTGCTGGACAAAGGAGAGAAGTCAGAGGAAGTGAAAAATAAAACAGTTATTAACTACATTTTGAGCTGACATTACCTAATCCAGAGAAATATCAATCACAAAGAGACTTGCTTTTAGTGAACCTGACCACTGGAAGAAAAGAAATGGCACCACAGCATAGGAAAGGGAAAAGAGCCACGAGGGATCCTGAGTTCATCTCAACAGCAAGGACTTCTTGACATAAAATTTAGGGGTTACTCATACCCATTACAAGATAACTGAGATTTATTTATTATTTGACCAATACTTAGATATTAAGTAATATGAAGTCCAATAGAAAATTCATCTTTATTATCCTCTATAATTATGCCCTTTCTATTGCCAAAGGTCATCTATTGCTCTAATTAGGATTTCATGGATAACATTGGCACCTCTGCTTTGTACTCTGTAATCTGAAGTGGATCTGAACACTTGACTCAGTGATTATGATCCAACATTCAGACCCTACTTCAAAGGTGGCCAAACTCACCCTTTTATATTGGTGCCAATTGCACCCACGTGGATGGAGCCTTCTGGCTTAATCACTTCTTAACGGTTTCACCTCCTAATACTATTAGAATGACAATTAAATTCCAACATTGGAGGGGACAAATACTCAAATCACCACAATAGATGAAAACATGACTACATTCATACCAGTTATGATTTAAAGGGGAGTGTTATTGCCTAATTCATATAATTTATCCTTTTTTTTTACTAGTTTATTTTAATAAACCTTAATTTTACAGAGAACATTAAATTAAGCCAGAAACATAAAAAGTAAACATTTATCAATGAATTTAAGGTAATTTACTGATTCATCAAATATTTTACAATTTTATAAAGTCTTCTGATGATAAGTGAAATATATGGAGTATATAATATATGCATCTCATAAACATAGATTTCATTTATACTTTTCAATCATTATGGTTCTAGGAAGAACAGAAACAAAAAAATTATAGTTAGATATGGTTTGCTTTCAAAGAATCAAATGATTTATAGGTTTCATCTTGTTATGGAAACATGTCCTTGTTACCATGGAAATGTGAATATGAACATACAGTTTGCATAGTTTGGAATCCAAGAAATTGTCCATTCCTGCTCTCAAAATCTAAATGAGGGATGATTGTGTTTATAGATGCTTTTGTTTCCAAGACAACATGATATGCATTCATGAGACTATGGAAACCAACAAACTTGTAATTGGTGTTCAATATTTGTGTTAACCAAACTGTGTGGGGTTCTTAATATAAATGCTAATGAAAGAAAGGTGGACAGCTTCTTTCCCTCATGTTTCAAAATTATACATCTAAACCTCCAATTGCTTTAGCATTCCTTAGATGACAGTTATATATAGATACAATTTTACATTGTTATTTATGCCATACACAAACTATAGCTTCATTTTTAATGCCAAAATTATTTCTAAATGTTTATTAGAATAAAGAACTCCTTTCCTCTATTCCTAATATGTTAATGCTTTCCCATACAAAGCAGGATTTCTGAAAATATTCTTTCAAAAAATTTGTACCAAGGGTCTTAACAGATTGTATTTATACTGAATTGTCAGGATAAGTATTTTAAAACTAACTTTTCTGTCATTCTTATGTTTAGTTATTCTGTTGAGCAATGTTCAGCCCACACATTAAGTAGTTACTGAAAACTCAAGAAAACAGGCTAAGTAAATGGCTTGCTAGTTATCTCTGACATACTATCTCCTGGTTAGCCTTAAAATATCCACAAAGGCATGTATATATTTTCCAAAAATCTAAAAATTTTAAATAATAAATACAAGAATGAATTCTTAAATTTGTGAAAATTCTTTATTAACTAAATGAATATTCACATGGTAAAGCATAGTCAATAGGAAAGGCACTATATCGAGTATTCGGTCCTTATGTTTTTATAAAATAGGATTTGATCCATAGAATTTGTACAATTAAAAAGTAGGAAGAGCAATTGGATTTATAAATAGAATTTTAGGAAGGGTGGATAACCAGTTCCAATAGCTATAAATGCAATGAATAGTCTCTCTGTACCAAATCAACTAAGAAATACACACAATTCCAACCCCGATGCAAATGTCAGTAGGATATTTTGCTGAAGAAGGTTGTGAATGTTGGTGATCAAAGGCATCTCAAATAATTGTTACTATCATATATAAAAAAGTTACTTTTCAGAATCACAATAAATTATTGTCTTCTACACCTCTGTTAGCAGATCAATAAAAGGACTAATTACTTTTAATCGCCACTGGTTTGGTTTGATGTGGTTTGTCCAAACCATTTCTTAAGTTGAAATATGATCCCCAGAATGGCAGTGTTGGGAGATGGGGCGTAGTGTGAGTGAGGTGTTTGGGTCATTGAGTGGATTCCTAATGAATATAATAATGCCCTCCCTTAGGGATGACTGAGTTCTCACTCTATTGGTGATTATTAAAAACAGCCTGATTATTAAAAAGAGCCTGACACTTTCCTCCCTTCTCTCTCTTGCTTTCTCTATCACCATGTGATCTCTGCATAGATTAGTTCTTCTTCCCTTTCTGCCATAAGTGGAAACAGTCTGAGGCCCTCACCAGATGCATATGCTGATGCCATGCTCCTTGTACAGCTTGCAGAAACATGAGCCAAATAAACTTTTTTCTTTGTAAATTACCCATCCTTGAATATCCTTTATAGCAACACAAAATGAACTAAGATACCTACTAACTCAGATGTAGAAAATTTATAGCCACAAAAAATCTTGATGACAGTGAATTAACTATAGTTGACCCTTGAACAACATAGGCCCAGGGGCATCACATCCACCTCCTTGCAGTTCAAAATCCACATATAAATTACAACTTTCTAAAAACTTAACCACTCATAGCCTACTGCTGCCCAGGAGCCTTACCTATAACATAAACAGTCAACACACATTTTATATGTTGCATTTATAATATATACTGTATTCTTATAATAAAGTAGAGAAAAAATGTTATTTAAAACCATAAGGAAGAGAAAATATATTCACTATTTATTAATGGAAGTGGATCATCATAAGGGTCTTCATCCTCATCATGTTTGCACTGAGTAGATTGGAAGAGGAGAAAGAGGAGGGGTTGGTCTTGCTGTCTGAGGGATGGCAAAGGCAGGAGAGGTAGAGGAGGTGGGAGGGGAGGCCAAAAATGCAGGCAATTTTTTGTAAATTTACAGAATATTGGGGTTATTTTATTTTACTACACACAAAGTTCCACAGAGAAAGAAGGATTTTTACTTGTTACTAAATGGTATAGCATAAAGAATTCCCTACTAGTTAAAATATGTCCTATAAAAAGGAAGAGTTCTAAACATGCCACATATGAGTGTTGCAATCTTTTTCAAGTGTACCTTTGTACACTATTATAGATTGTAATGTGATTGAAGACTAGGTAGGAGAGGAACTCTGTTTGAGGAATGATACCAATTAATGCCGTAGAATGAAACATACACAATGTTTGAATGTTTCTGACATTGTGGTTTATTTCAGGGAGGTTTATATTATATAAATCTGTTTTTCTCTTTCCAGAGTATTTCTAATCTGTGGTATGATTATGAAATAGATTAAGATTTTTAAATAAGACAGAACTTCCCAGGTTTTGACATTTTTACAGACTTTGATTGAAATTTGAAGTTGCTGTGCTTAACTGACAATCAGAAGTTTGTGGCTGAGAACCAATCCAAGGCTTTGAAATCTGATGGCACGCAATGTACTGCCATTGATGGAAATTGTTCTCAGCTGAAGATTTAATTCTCTGAGCCATTTAAGGACATCCACTAGGTCAACTCATTTATCTGTTCTTCTGGTAGTACAAGTCCTGTTAAGAAATTACATGTTTGCCTGTTTTTCATCAGTCAAGAGATAATGAAACTTACCAGACCTTTAAGTGAGAGTTAAAGTTCATCAGTAAAAAAAGCAATGAAATAAGCTAAGACCTATGACTCAAGGAATAACTAAAATGTGCTTTTCTTCTCTAAAACAAATCAACATTTGAGATGAGAAGTATAGTTTCTGAAAGTTTATTTTCTGTTTTTTTAAACCTCTTTTGTATTTCATTATCAAAATGTATAGCTCTAACTAGCAAAATGACTTCCCTGACTAGGTAAAAAATATGCTTGGTAACAATACTTTGAAATCTATCATATATACTGTGCCAAGCTTCTATGAGCTTAACTTGAAGATGTTAGTAATGTAACAAATGAGAGCATATGGTGTAGGTTTGAGGTCTTAGTTTAAATCTCAAGTATTAACAAAAGAAAAATTAAAACATGTTCTATGAGATTTCTTATGTGGCAGAAAATGAGTTATTTTACCTTAGTTTATATTATAAACTTTATACATTAACATTATATCATTATAAACTATAAACAATATAAACTATGCCGGTGCTGTGATTTTAGGATTCTACAAGGTTTTGTTCTCTAGATACATTTTCTACATAGTTTTCATGTGAAAATATATCATTTCTAGTAGCATAAACTTTTAAATTCTGGGTTAACTCCTAACCTTTGCAAGTTCAAAAAAAAATGAGATCACTGTAATGAAGCCCATTATTAAATAGAAATGTTTCTCATTGTGTGAGGGAGAGAGGTAGAGGCTGTTGGTTTTTAATATCACAGCAGTAATCCTAGATTCATTGATCACATAAATTAGTTGATACCTTGTTAAAAAGATTAAAGAGAACTTGAAAAGAATGGGCAACGAGAGTTATTTCTTTGGAAGACTAAACAATTAGGAAGAGGTATTGTTCATTGTTACAAAAGGAAAGCATTGAGCACAAAGGTATTTTTCTGTCAGAGAAATGAAGATAAAAGGAAAGTAGATGAAAACTGGAAAAAATGTTCACTACACCTTTTAATTCTCTTAAGGATAGCTCTGAAGTTAAGGGATTTGGAAGTTACAGATATCTACATCTTATGGTTCACAATTAAGATTCTTCAATGTTCTACTCAAGATCTATTATCACAAAACTATTAAACATAGCCACATTTTCCCATATCTTTTATTTCTCCAATAATTTTCAACTGGTATATTGGAATAATGAGTTTGTTGGTCTCAGAGATAAGCAAATCTAATTTTGGTTTAGAAATTCCCATTTCTAAGAAATAAAGAGTGCTGTCTTGAAATTAGGATATTTATAATAAAACATTATCAGCATATATTTATTTTACTTTTTATAATACTGTGTGCACTTTTAAACTTTTAGATGCATTTAAGATTATAACCTTGCTTATAACTCAATCAAGCAGTATTTATTGACTGCTTATTCTTTGGTTCCAAGATTAATCATTCAGCTCCACATTCAATAATATTTATAATTTATCATCATATCTAATATCTCATGTCTGTATGAAGACAAGATAGGCATATTTCTTGATATATTTATATTTTTAGTTCCCAAAACAGTAACAGTAAATATCTAATGTTGTTGTAAATATATTAAAATGTGATTTCAGAATTCTCTGTGATTAGTTTTTCATTTTTATCTTTGAAAATTTTCATGAAATAGTCTAGATAAGGATTCATTTTCTGATTAATGTGAAACCTAACATCTACAATAAATACACCGTTTCAGAAAACTAGTAAATTGGAAGTTCCTACTTTGCACTTGCATTTCATTAGATACACGTCTAACTAACCTTGTTTTAATTTGTTTTTTGAAATACACTTTAACTTCTTTAAATTAAGCATTGGCTTTTATTCTTTGATGAACAATGATCCTTTGCCAAATTCTAAGTATATACCCAGACATTATTTTCTGTTTCAATACATTAAAAACAGACTAAGGGGCCTTCCTTTACCGGCCATGATGGAATAATAAAGATAAGATTTTTGACCCCTAAAAACAATGAGAAAACTGGACAAAATGTATGTAATGTAATGATAGATTTCAGACACTGGACAACAGGCAGAGTATGACTGTAATCCCTGAAATAAGAGAAACAAAGAATCTGAGTCTAATGATTACCCTGACTTTATAGCCAGAGGAAAAAAATAGATGGAGAAAGCAGGAAGGAAAAACTTTAAAGGACCTACGTGCCTTGCTAAGTTAAAAGAAGAGATAAATTGTAGTTTAAGGAGGCTGATAAAAGTACAAGTTATGGGATAGAGTTCAAATAAGACAGAGAGAACTTATAGAAAGAATTTCAAATATTTAAATAGAGTTGCCTTATTTAAATAAGATTCTTTGTTTAGTGGTAGACCACACACATGAGGCAAGAAACTCAACTAGATCAGGCAAAGAATTATGAGATTGTAAGATAAACAATTGCCAAAATTGATACAAGAGAGGGAGACATTCAAGCTTCAACCCTGAAGAGTAGAGAACTCTTAGTAGTCAAGTAGAGCATTCATTAGAGATCACCAAGGGGTAAAATCTTAGTGGTAAAACTAAAGCATCATTGAAGTGAGGACCAATCTATATTTTCCTTAGAAAAGCTAAAATAGACCTCAAAATGATGGAACTGATCCACAAGTAAGCTAACTGTAGAATAAAACAAAGCCTAACACTCTCTAAAAGAGACAACTGAATCCAGATCTTCAATATGTAATATTTATAATGTTCATCATCTTATCAAAAAATTAATACAGGTAGAAGACAAAAGGAAAATGTAATTTGTAAATTAAATGTAAATGCATTGAAAATGATTGAATTTACTAATTAAAATTATATGTAAAACTGAATGATCCCTAAATATTTGAAAATTAAACAATATTTTTTAAATAACTCTTTGACATCAGAAGAAATAACAAGAAAGATTAGGTATTTTTAATAACAAGAAATAAAAGCAAAATATTTGAAAATTTGCAAAGCAGTTTAAGCAAGGCTTGAAGTATAGAATTTTAATGGTATATATAAAAAAGAGAAAATTCTAAAATCAGTGATCTAAAAAGCTGTAAAATAAAATCATTCATTTATATTTTCAATTTTAGAAGCTAAAGATAGAGAAAATTAAAACCAAAATAAGTGGAAAAGGGGAATAATAAATAAGAGCCCAAATTAAGAAAGCAGCAATAGCAAAGAGAGAAAAAATAGAAAAATTTAACAAGATATTTTAATTAATAAAAGTGATAAAATTCTAGCTAGCATGACCAAGACAAAAATAAGAAGAATAAAAATTAATAATAAGTATAATAAAAGAAGAGTCATAACTGCATATACTAGGGAAATTAAAATAATAAGACTAGTTTACAATAATAACCTTTTTAACAAATTTTAACACTTTGTAATAAAAATTTCTTTTAATGGAAAAAATTACCAAAAGTAACTCAAGAATAATTTGAAAAAAAAAATAGCCTCATAACAATTAGATAAACTGATTTCGTAATTAATAAATTTTCCCACAAATAAAACTTCAGGCTAAAGTGGCTTTATTTTAAAAATTCTATCAAACATTTAAGAATGCCTTTATACCATTTAAATAATTTAATAATAAGCACAGGGAAAGGAACACATACCACACATGTTATGAAGGTAGCATAGCTTACTGTCAAAACCAGACAAAACAATAGAAGAAAAGACAATTATTGTTCCATTCATCATAGATATAGGTGCCAAAAATCTTAAGAAAATGCTAACAGAGTAAGTATAGAAGTAAATAAATAGACCATTATGACAAAATGAAATTAATTTCAGGAATATAAGGTCTTTAACATTCAAAGATGAAGCAACATGATTTTCTATATCATTAGACTAAAACCACATTAATTTTTATATACTTAAAAAAGTATTGCAAAATTAAACATCCATTCATAATAAAAAATTCAGCAAACTGTGAATATAAAGTAATTTTCTCATCTTGATAAAAGGTATACATAAAAATGTGCAGGTAAAATTATAATTAACAGTTAATGTTAACAGATTTTTTGCAAAACATTAGGATTAAGGCAGGTTTGCACACTTTTACCAACACTGTACTAAATGTACTAGCTATTAATACAAGGCAAGACACACACAAAAATCTCTGTTTTTATTCACAGATAACATGGAAATATGCATGAAAAATCAAAGAGAATCCACAAAAATGTTACTAGAATTAATAAGTGAGTTGCCAAAGTTTATAAAATAATAGGTTAATATGTAAAAGTTTACCATATATGTATATACCAAAAACAAACATATAGAAATATAAATTCTGATATACATTTACCATACATTCCAAAAATACAATATGCAATATTTGAATACATATTTGATGAAAAATGTGTAAAATCCGTACATCAAAAGCTCAAACATTGGTAAGAGAAATTAGAAGGCACCTACATAGTGATATACCCTATTCTATGTTCATATACCAAAGGAGTCGATATTGTCAAGGTTCCAGTTGGACCCAAGTTTTCCAAAGATTTGTAGTAATCCCAGTCAAAATAACATCAATACTTTTCTTTGGAAATTGACCCTCTCATCTTAAAATATATATGAACCTAAAAAAGCACCTATAGTGGACTAAACAATTTCAAAGAAGTTGACAACATCCGAGTACTTAAGTCACCTGATTTTAAGACTTATCATTAATCTATACCAATCAAAATAGAGAATACTGGCATAGGGAGAGTCATAGATAAACGAGCCAGATAGTCTAGAAATTGACTTCCACATCTAAGGTCAATTGATTTTCAATAAATATCACAAGGTATTTCAATAAGAAAGCATAGCAATTTTAAAAAATAATGGTTGATTTTATAATTTTGAGATATGTTTTTTCTATGCCTAGTTTTTTGAGAGTTTTTATCATGAAAGTGTGTTGAATTTGTCAAATGCTTTTTCTGTATCTGTTGATATGATCATGTGGTCTTTGTTTTTACTTCCATTTATGTGGTGAATCACATTTCTTGATTTCCATATATTGAACCAACCTTGCATCTCTGGGATGAAACCCACTTGGTCATGGTGGGTTGTTTTTGATGTGCTGTTGAATTCAGTTTGCTAGTATTTTAGAGGATTTTTGCATCTATATTCATATGGGATATTGGTCTGTAGTTTTCTTTTTTTGTTGTATTCTTTCCTGACTTTGCTATCAATGTGAATACTGTATTTACAGAATGAGTTCAGAGGGATTCTCTCCTTCTCAATGTTATACAATAATTTCTGCAGTATGGGTACCAGGTCTTTGTAGGTCTGGTAAAATTTGGCTGTGAATCATTTGGTCTGGAGCTGTCTGTTTTTGTTGGAAGCCTTTTTGTTACTGCTTCAATCTTTTTTTGTGTGATTGATCTGTTCAGGAGTTCTATTTCTTCCTGATCGAATATTGGGAGGTTATATGTTACCAGTTTTCAAGTTATGTGCATAGAGATTTTCATAGTATTCACAAATAATATTTTGCATAAAATTTCTGTGGTATCAGTTGTAATATCTCCCCTTTCATCTCTGATCGAGCTTATTTGGGTCCTTTCTCTTCTGTTCCTGATTAACCTGGCAAGAGATCTATCAACTTTATCTTTTTAAAGAACAAAATTTTTTGTTACATTGATTCTTTATGTTGTTATTTTGTTTTCCATTTCATTTACTTCCATTCTGACCTTAGTTATTTCTTTTCTTCTGCTGCTTTAGGTTAGGTCTGCTTTTCTTTTTCTAGATTCCTTGAGACATGTCATTAGATTGTTGATTTGTGATCTCTCTGTCTTTTTGATGTAGGCATTTAAGGCTATGATTTTGCTCCATAGTACTGCTTTCACTGAATCCAATAGATTTTGATAGCTTGTATTCTCTTTGTCAATCAGTCTGTAGAATCTTTTGATTTTCATCTTAATTTCATTATTGACCCAAAATAATTCAGCAGCATGTGTTTACTTTCCATGAATTTCTATAGAATTGAGTGTTTCTCTTGGAGTTGATTTATAATTTTATTCCAATGTGATCTGAGAAGATACATGGTATGATTTCTAATTTTTTGAAGCCATACAAGACAAACTCACAGCCAACATCATACTGAACGGAGAAAAGTTGAAATCATTCCCACTATAAGCTGGAACAAGAAGTGCTCAACATCACTAATCATCAGGGAAAGGCAAATTAAAGATATCACTGTACCCCAGTTAGAATAGCTTTTATGAAAATGTCCAAAAACAATAGATGCTGTCATGGATGCAGAAAGGAATGCTTCTATACTATTGCTGGAACTGCAAATTAGCACAACCCCTATAGAAAACAGTATGGATGTTCTTCAAAGAACTAAAAGTATACATACCATTTGATCCAGAAATCCCACTCCTGAGTATTTACCCAAAGGAAAAGAAAGTAATTTTATCAAAAAGACGCCTGCACTCGAATTTTTATAGCAACACAATTTACAATTGCAAAGATGTGGAATAAAACCAAGTGCCAGTCAATTCATGAGTGAATTAACAAAATGCAGTCTATGTATATCATGAAATACTAACCAGCCATGAGGAAGGATGAATTATGGTCTTTTGCAACAATTTGGATAAGAATGGAGACCTGTATCATAAGTGAAGTATCTAAAGAATGGAAGAACAAACACCACTTATACTCACTATCAAATTGGAACTAACTGATGTGCACAGGTATACACAGAGGTAAGTAAAACTCCCTGGAAATCAAGTGGGGGGAGTGAGAAGGAGGAGATGGGTGAGAACTTACCTAACAGGTACAATGAACTCTACCTGGATGATGGGCACACTTATAACTCTGAATCAAGCATAATAAAATTGATCCATGTAACTAAAAACATTCATACCACTGTAATATTTTGAAATAATAAAAAAATGGTAGAAAGATGTCTACCTGTGTGAAAAAAATAACCTTGATCTTACTACATTTTAGTAAAATAAAGTTTAGTCAAAATGGATCACATTCCTATACGTTAAAAGCTAAACCTACAAAAACCTTCCAGCAGGAAGAAAAGGAGCAAACCTTTGTATATCATGATTTTTCGGATAGAATAAAAACTTCTATTATTTAAAAAGAGGGAAATATTGTGCTTCATCAAAATTCAAACTTTACTCTTCAAATGACACTATTAATTTATGAGAATGAAGTTTCAGTCTTATATAAATTATGTATATATTTATTAATTATAATTATATGTATATATTTCTATACATAATGTCAGGGGTCTCCAGAGAAACAGAACTAACCAAGGATATGTACACACATGCACACTTGCATATATACAGACAGATTTATTTTGAGAAATTGGCTTACATGATTATGGAGGCTTGGTAAATCCAAAAGCTGCAAGATAGGCTGCCCAGGGAAGAATGGCAATTCCAGTTCAAAGATAGTCTGGTAGTAGAATTTCTTCTTGACAAGGATGTCAGTCTTTCTTCTAATGAAACCTTAAAGTGATTGAATGAGGCTCACCCACATTATGGAGGATGATCTGCTTTAATCAAAGTAAAGCCCACTGATTTACATGCTACTATAATCCAAAAACAAACCTCTCACAGAAACATCCAGAATGATATTTTATCAAATTTCTGGATACCATGGCCTTGTCAATTTCACACATATAATTAACCTTTATAACACATATCTGACAAAGAATTTTAATACACAATATACAAGAATCTCTGCAACTCGATAATAAGACATACCACTGATTGTTAAAATGAATGAAAAGTTTAACTGTCACATCCACAAGAAGATATAGGAATGCCCAGCATACGCACTCATAATTCTTGAGATTATTCATCTGCAGAGAAGTGTAAATGAAAACCACAATGATATATAACTACACAATCATTAGAATGTTTAAAATTAAAGACTGAGAATACCAAGTACTGATAAAAATGTGGAACAACTAGAACTCTCATATATTGCTGTAAGAGTATAAAATGATAAGACCTCTTTGGTATACATTCTGGAACTTATTATAAATTTGTATATACGCTGAACATATGACCCCACTATTCCACTCCTGGGTGAATTAGAACGTATGCCCACAATAGAATTGCACATAGATGTTCATATTAGCTTCATTCCTAATAATCAAGACTTGATATAACCCAAATTTTTATCAACGGCTGAATGGATAAATAAATGGCAATATATTTACACAAAGGATTCCACTCACCAATAAAAAGAAATGAAACAGTGATTCAGGCAACAGCATGAATGAATCTTAAGACATTAAGCTAAGCTAAAAATAGCCATATACAAAAGAATACATAAAAAGAGTATGTTGCCATTTATATGAACTTCTATAACAACCAAACAGATTAAAAATAAACAAATATAATACACAGTGGAAGAAAGCTGGTAGAGTCATTTCTTGAGACTGGAGGTGGGATGACATCTTGAATAGGAAAGGGCATAAGGTAATATTTTGGAATGAGGGACACATTCTATATTTTCATGGTTGTGGGACTGGTACATAAATTTGTCAAAACTTCTATATACGTGTACTTAAAATCATTGCATTTTATTTCATTTAAAGAATACTCAATAAAACTAAAAACAGATGGGGGGATATAAAATTATATATTGTGCATTATTTTGATGATCAAAATTGCTTGGCTGGATGCAATGGCTCGTATTTGTAATTCCAGTACTTTGGGAGGGCAAGGAGAGAGGATTGTTTGAAGCCAGGATTTCAAGACCAGTCTGGGCAATATAGCAAGAACCCCATCTCTACCAAAAAAAAATATATATATATATATATTTTAAATTAGCTGGGCATAGTGGCACAAACCTGTAGTCCTAGATACTCTGGAGGCTAAGGCAGGAGGATAACTTGAGTCTGGGAGTTTGGGGTTGCAGTGAGCTATGATTGTACCACTGCATTCCAGCCGGGGGTAACTGAGTGAGCCAGAAAAAAAAATTGCTACATTAAAAAAAATGAAGAAACTGACATAAGAGATAAACTATATTTTAAACACTTATAAAAAATTTAAAGCAGCAATTGTTTGAAAAGAAAAAATGAATGAAACCAGGAATTAGAAAAGAGTCACAATGGAGGTAGGGCTAAGATCGGACAATCAGGACAGATACTATTGATAGTAGATGTCATGTTTTGGAACCAGTGAAGAATAAAGAAACAGACATCATGCTCAGAGAATTTACTTGTGAGAAATGTGTTCCTAGTCCAAATTATATTTCAAAATATCAGAGCTTTCTTTTTTTAAGAACAAGAAAATCTGAGACAACTCTTTCTAGCTAGCATAAAGCTAAAAGCAGAGTTGGACAAAGAAAGAGAAGCAATTTTCCCAGGTAATTAGATCTGTGATAGAAAAGGAATGGATAGTGAAGTAGGTTTTTATAGTTTGGGTTTTAATGTCAATATTTTTCATAGTAGCTGATACACATTTTATATTCTCTGAATAGCTCAGTGAAAGGAAAAAGGTGGATGATTTACTTCAAAAAATGTATATTAAAATAACATGTCCATGATATTGTATAAGGTAGGGGGAAAAACTATAGACTCCTGAATGTTGATGAAGAATGATGGAATTTTCACTATTGTTTCCTGAAATGACAGAAACATAAGCTCTCTTGAAAGATGTTCCAGGATATATGTTACAAATGTGGAGAGTACAAATGTCTTGAAAATCTATACAACGTTTCTGATACATTTAGTGGAAGAATGAGGAATAGTCTTGGAGGAAGCCTCTGAGGCAGATGCCTGGAGTCTCAGGGCTTACAGCAGGCAGGGTGGGTGTGCTAGACCTTATTCTTTATTTTAAATGTTGAAGTTCACTATCGAATTGTGTGTCTTTAGCAATAGTGCAAGGGACTTAATAAAAATGGATACATTGTGTCTGTGTCATGTGTTACAGGCCCACAAGAGATGCTTCTCTTGGCCTTGTACCCCTTTAGAGATGCCACAAAAAAGAACCATAGGATTTCCAGTAAAATCTGTCTTCCTTTTCCTGGCTTTGCTCATTCTATGGAACATGGCTTTGCTCAAATCAGAAAGCTTATTCAAACAGCAGAGTAATGAATATTAGATAAACATGAAGTTATTTTGATTATAATTTTTTTAATGCTATGCCATTTTAGATCATTTTAAAGTTAAATACTTTATAATATTTGACCCATTTAAAGCAATCTGGATCAAGGGCTGGTCCTGCATATGTCATTTATATTTCAAGGTTTTGGAAAGATCACCATAACTCTGCTGGTAAGCGTGGCTGTGTTTTATGGTCTGTGACTACGATAGCATATTAACCATAAAAATAGTGGTGCATTGTTTAATGTAGATGATTCTAAGAGAGCTTCCTTTTGTACTCTTGATTTATGCTCCTAAAGTAACGATAAATGTCCTGCTTAAACATTTTATTGCACTCATATACATGTATGATCTTGTCTTAGGAAGCAATAAGAATTATGGGGAAAAGTGAACAGGACAAATGATTTCATGCTCTACTGATACAGAAGGTCAGCATCTATTTTAGTGAGTCTGACAATATTCTGACTTTAGATTCACCTGCAGTAGTGTAACTTTTTCTGGTGATAAACATTTACCTGCTACTTAGATAACTTGTTTTTTCAATCTCTGTTTCCTAAGCTAATTCCCTTTAGTGTTGCATAATTATAAATTAAATTTTAACCTTCCATATGTGAAAAGCTTACAATAATTAAATATTGTTTCATTCTACATACTGAATTTCTACTTATCTTTATATATTTTGGGGAGTTATGTTTTTCCTCTTTTCTTCTTCCTGCTTCCCTCTCCTGTTCCTCCTCTTCCTTTAAGCAACTAGGCTATTGTCATATAAAATCAAATAAGCCAGATCACACCAGTCATAATTAAATGTAACCTAACATTGCATTGATTTTCCTGATGTCTGTTTTTTATGTTGTCACTTTGATTGTATATAGATGTCCATATGTTTCATCAAAGCAATTTGAACTGAGTTTTTCCTTTTTAAATTATTTATCAACATTTACTTTCTCTTCCCTACTTCATATTTATGGATTAAGGAATTTCTATTTTTCACATATGTGTATATTCTAATGGCTTTTTATAATGAAATACTTTTCAAAATATATTATTATGTTACAGTTCACAGTATACATGATTTATCTTTCCAGAATTACATTGGTCTAAATTCCTGATATGTATATACTTTTATTTAAAGAATTATAAGTATTGAATATATATACACATATATAACTGATATTCATTTATACACACATAGACACATAGATGATACAAAATGTAGCAATGATAAAAATATAGCCATGATAAAAATGTAGAGGGACTATCCACTATGTAACATAAGAAATACAAAATTCTCAGCATTGGAGTCTTTCCTTTATGTCTCTCCATATTGCTCTATTCATTGCATTCCCCAAATTCCTTAAATTTATGTTTATCATTTCTTTGATTAATACATGTCAGTAATATATAGGTTATATATAGTCTATTTTATCTCATTAAAATTTGTATATATAAAATTATATTCAATGTGATATTTCACAATTGCTCTTTCACTCAAACTTATGCTCCTGAAAAAATCAGTCACATTAATGTTATCACTCCAGTTCACTTACTTTTTATTCCTATTTAATATTTCATTGTATTAGGATTCCTATTTTTAATATTTTGTTGATAGATATTTGAGCTGTTCTAATATTTTTATACTGTAAAGTGTTATCATTTTTTTCTCTCTCTCTCTTTGTATATAAACACACACACATATAAATATATATATGCAAGAATTTGTCTAAGGACAGTAAATGTGATTACTGCTTTAATTTTACTGGTTGACTTTAAATCATTTTCTAAATTGATTGCATCCACTATATTGCCACCATAAAAGACTAAGGCATCCTTTAGTCCATATCTTCACTAATGCTTAGTATTTCAAACACTTTATCTTCTGTTGAATAAGTTTAAAATAATATTTCTTGTGGCTTTAATTTGCATTTTCCTCTTAACATTGATGTTGGGGAAAAATAATTTTAAAATTAATTTTATTTGAGCAAAAATTAATTTTACTTTTATGTTTCTAAAGTAACTTTTAATATGTACTATATTAGTGAAACATTTTATTTGAATAACAAAATAGACCATGATTTAAAATGAAGAATGAAAGAATATCATCTTTGGTTCATTTCTGTTTAAGAAAAAGTAAACTTTTCCATCTTCTTGAAAAAAATGAGTTAGTGACCTTTATAATAACTTACATTGAAATTTGACTTACATTTTATTTTGTAATGCAGAGCAAAAAATAAACACTAATTTTAGTTTAATTAATTTAGATAATCAAGTTATATATATATTAATTTTCAAGTAAAGCTGAATCCAGAGAAAGCACTATTTTTGTGAATTTACTTGAAAAGTCCATTAGCAATTAGGAAAAGTACTGTAGGAAGAGACAAGTTACCACAATTTTTTCTATTGTGATACATTTCTATTGCAGACATTTTAGTCCTTTTTCTGGGTCCTTTTAAAAATTTTCTCCTTTTTCTTCATTCATTTAGCTTTAAACAAATATCTTACAGGTTCATTCCTCTATAATAGAGGCATAAATAGAAATTCCATTAAGAACAGCTTACTCTTTAATAGGTAAATTTTTATAATGCCAAGGATAATGAGATTACCAATCAATGAAATATATGGTATATTAAAATGTGCAAATGAAATGGGAATATCAGTGAAAATGTCATGGCCATGGAAGCTTCGATTGAAAAGACCTAGTTTTCACAAATGAAAATGGAAAAAAAGTTTTGAAAATGTTAATAAATCCAAAACATCTACATCATGTTTGTTAAGAAAGTCCTCTATTCATGTATATCACTGAGTAATCTGAGAAATAATATATCTCAGTATATATAACTTTGAATTTTCACAAAAAGATTAGTTCAGGCCGGGCGGGGTGGCTCACACCTGTAATCCTAGCTCTCTAGGAGGCCAAGGCAGGTGGATCATTTGAGCTCAGGGGTTCGAAACCAACCTGAGCAAGAGCAAGAACCTGTCTCTACTACAAATAGAAAGAAATTAATTGGCCAACTAATATATATAGAAAAAATTAGCCAGGAATGGTGGCACATGCCTGTAGTCCCAGCTACTTGGGAGGCTGAGGCAAGAGGATTGCTTGAGCCCAGGAGTTTGAGGTTGCTGTGAGCTAGGCTGATGCCACGGCACTCACTCTAGCCTGGGCAACAAAGTGAGACTCTGTCTCAAAAAAAAAAAAAAAAAAAAAAAAAAGATTACTTCATGATATACGAACAATAATAATTTTAAATACTGCTTCGTCTGTTAGTTATCTATGTTGCATATCAAATTACTTCAAAAGTTACTGGGTTAAAGCAACAATTAGCATTTATTATTCCACAGTTCCTATGAGTCAAGAAGTCAGGAATGGGTGAGCAGAGCGGTTCTTGCTCAAGGTCTCCCATGAGTGGCAGATAGCTGTCAGCCATTGTAGCATTGAACTTAAAGATTAACTGGGCCTAGAGCATCTGCTTCCAACCTGACTCACACACATAGCTAACAAGCTAGTGCTGATTCTTGTTAGGGGCTGTCAGTTCTTCATAGCATGGATCTCTCCATTGGGTGGTTTGCATGTCATCATAATGAAGCAGTTGATTCACCCAGAGCTAGAGATCCATGGAAAGTATCCTAGAAACTGCAACATCTTTTATGACTGTTCTGCAGAAGTGACATACCTTCACTTATACCATATTATATTGATCATACAGATTGACACTGATATGGTAAGGGAGTGACCTTCATAAGTGTTAGAATAATAAAAGGGAAGGTTCATTGGGAGCTACCTTGTAGACTGAGTACCACCAGACTAATAGGAGATATGTATCTACATCTGTATCCACATATATCTATATGTAGATGTGTGTATGTGTGTGTGTTTGGAAAGATTTATTATGAGAATTAGTTCATATGATTATGGAGACCAAGAAGCCCTACCATTTGGTGTCTGCAAGCTGGAGAACCAGGAAAGCCAGTGGTATAATTCAGACTGAGTCCAAAGACCTGATGAACTCTGATGTCTAAAGGCAAGAGGAGATGGATGTCCCAGCTCAAGAATAGAGAGAGAGAGAAAGAAAAAATTCAGGCTTCTTCTGGCTTTTTATTCTATTATGTCTCTCAACAAATTGTATGATTCCTGCACACATTGGTGAGGGAAAGTGTATTTCCCTTATCCTGTCTACTGATTATTATGCTAATCTTTTCTGGAAACTGCCACAGAAACATCCAGAAATAAAGTTTTACCAGCTATCTTAGCATCATTTAGCCCAGTTAATTTGAAACATCAAATTAACCATCACATTGTATGTTTTTTTAATTTGATTCTCCCTCTATAGTGCTAACATTAAAAACAACAAAAACACTTCATATTACAAGTCTGTGTTACTAAAAAAAAAAAATCATAGTCTTGCACTGTTTAATGATGTTTCAGTCAATGATGGACATCATATATGACAGTGGTCCCATAATTTTGTAATACCATATTTTTACGGTACATTTTTTATGTTTAGATACATAAATATGATTGTATTGCAATTGCCTACAGTATTCAGCACAGTAACATGCTGTATAGGTTTGTAGCATACAAGCAATAGGCTGTGATATATAGCACAGGTGTGTACTAGGCTGTACCAAGTAGATTGGTGTGAGTACACTTCATAATGTTCCCACCAAAATGAAATTGGCTAACAACATATGTCTCAGAATTTGTTCCTGTTGTTAATTGATGCATGACTGTACTTTAATGACTCAGGAACTTATGTTAAAATATGTTACTCTGGGATAGTAAACTGTACTATTGTCAGGGTTTTTTTTTTACAGTAGCATGAGTTAACAACATTGTCTTAATCTTTGGTAATAAAAGAACAAACCATCAAAGAAAATGTTTGAGTCTTAAAAGATGTGATGTAGGCCGGGCGCGGTGGCTCAAGCCTGTAATCCTAGCTCTCTGGGAGGCCGAGGTGGGCGGATCATTTGAGCTCAGGAGTTCGAGACCAGCCTGAGCAAGAGCGAGACCCCATCTCTACTATAAATAGAAAGAAATTAATTGGCCAACTAATATATATAGA
>VSMD01052095.1:0-39351 GCA_008750895.1 Mirza zaza
ACAGTGCCGTGGCATCAGCCTAGCTCACAGCAACCTCAAACTCCTGGGCTCAAGCAATCCTTCTGCCTCAGCCTCCTGAGTAGCTGGGACTACAGGCATGTGCCCACTATGCCTGGCTAATTTTGTGTGTGTGTGTGTGTGTGTGTGTATTTTTTTTTTTAGTTGTCCAGTATGCCTGGCTAATTTTGTGTGTGTGTGTGTGTGTGTGTGTGTGCGTGCATTTTTTTTTTTAGTTGTCCAGCTAATTTCTTTCTATCTTTTAATAGAGACGGGGTCTTACTCTTGCTCAGGCTGGTCTTAAACTCCTGAGCTCAAACGGATCCACCCACCTCCTCGGCCTCCCAGAGTGCTAGGATTACAGGAGTGAGCCACCATGCCCGGCCTGAATTACTTCTTTTCCAAGAAAATTTGTTTTCAAGAACTGGGTAGCAAGTAATCAGATTAAGGAAATCTGTTCTCATTAATGAATTTTCATTTAGATCTGAATTTTTCACTAGTAACATTTATGGGATTTTCAAATACATTATTCACCAGAATAAGTATAAAAAGCAAGTACAAAATAATTACTGTCTTCCTCACAACAGCTAATATATATCAAAAGAATCTGCCTCTCTTAATTTTTACAAAATAAATGTAAGATACTGAGTCTATTATCTAATAAAAAGATTTTACTTATGTGCCTCTTAGCATGCCTTGACAAAATTTGTAGCAGAATAGCAATTTCTTTAAATAAAGAAGATATTAGTTTGAGAAAAAGTATTTGAATTGTGCTTATTATTAAACTTTCAATATTTATCTAAGCATTTACACTGTATTAATTCCTTCACTATATGCA
Organism: Mirza zaza; assembly: GCA_008750895.1. NCBI lineage: Eukaryota > Metazoa > Chordata > Mammalia > Primates > Cheirogaleidae > Mirza > Mirza zaza. The sequence goes on from VSMD01052095.1 coordinate 836, forward strand.
ACAAAATAATTTAGCAAAATAGTATACTGCTTAAAATCTAGAATTCTGCTATATAATTATTATAAGCATCAGTACTAAAGGCATAGTCAGTTTTATGTATCAAATGCATTCCTCAAGGTTGCATATAAAATAAAGTTGTATATACTGCATCATCTAAAATATCTCAGGAAAATCCATTAATTAAACTCTTCCTGTTTCTTTTTAAATTACAGATTCATAGTTTGAGAAGTGTTTTCCTAAACAAGCTATAGTTTCACTGAGATAGACACTCTGTCATCACTTGGATAAAAAGCTACCATATCTTTGATACAGTATTTGACATGTCAATCATTCAAGGTCTGAATTTGTTTGCTTCTAGATAAAATTTTAGAATCTGAATTTCAAGTTATATTTCTGGGTTACTTTTTTAAAACTTAATGATCTCATCTATTCCTATGTATCTGTTGTAGAACTGATTTAAACATTAGTAATTGGATAGCTGAAGTACTGAGAACACTTGATTTCTAGAATGCAGTCCTTGTCTCTCTCTGAGTCAGCCTGTCACCTTGCAGTCTGTGTATCCTAGGTCAGGAAGTAGAAAGCTTAGTCTTAATGAGCTATTTCTGACAAAGGTCAATATAGAAACTGTGAATCTATCTAGACACAAGTGCAATGACTTCATTGCATAGATTGCATTTTAAATGTGTAATTTTATCCTACCTCTATTTCCTCTATTAACCATAAATTTTATCTCTAAAACCTGCACATTACTTCATCTGTATCTAACATTCAATTCTAATGCTAACAGGTGCCCATCTCTGCACTTCTGACAACTATTTTTAGTTGTTCTACAGTTTTCAGCATTCCTATCCCCATAAAAATACAGTTAAATTATTTACTTGCATACAAAAATAAATACATCAATTATATGTCTGACACATGATGCTATTCTTCATACTGTTTGATAATGTTAACTGACATATTTCTCTGGTTCTACAACTTCATGAGAAAATTCTACTAAATGAGTGTCCTCACTTTCCAAAACATATATATTTTTTTAATGTTCTATAGTGATCCTCTATAATTCAGTACTGTAACTGAATTCCTACTGCCTAAAAAAGTACAAAGAGTGTAATTATCTCCTTCAGGACTTTTACATGAATTAAAAGTAGTGGTATTAGTTTTCCACAAAGGGAAGTAACCAACATTTTTATTTGCTGAATCAGAAAACTGGATCTGCAGCTACTTCCTGGTCACTGGACAATGCTGTTTCTCCTTTCCTCCACAACTGTACTTTTGACTTTTGTTGTTTAAGGCATAACAAATACAATTAAGTTATATTTTATTACACCTTAAATGAAATTAATAAAATTACTACATTCTTTCAATATCTGGTCTTTATTTTGTTAGAATTCATTACTAATTAGAAGTTCTTCAAAATCTATAAACATACTCTTTATATGCTATAGAGAGCCCAATCTTTCCCCATTATTAACTACTTATACCACATTAGGCACTGGTATTACATAACATATTGGAAACTTATCTGTGGTTAATTACATGTCTTAAGTAACTGGAAAGTGTTGAGTCATTTGTGCAGTGCTGTCAACTGATGACGACATCAGCAATTTTTACATGCCAAACTACAAGATCAATGGACTCTTCAGGAACTTTCCCCTCATCAGTGGACTAGTATGATGAATGGATGACTACAAAGTTGGTGAGCAACTTAGTCAGTCATTTTAGTAGATGTGAAATGGTATCTCATAGTTGTGATTTGCATTTTCCTAAAGATTACTAATGTTAAGCATCTTTTCATGTGTTTACTGGCCATTTATACATCTTCTTTGGAGAAATATCTATTAAAATTCTTTGCCCATTTTTATTTTTATTTATTTATTTTTTTTGAGACAGAGTCTCACTTTATTGCCCAGGCTAGAGTGAGTGCCATGGCGTCAGCCTAGCTCACAGCAACCTCAAACTCCTGGGCTCAAGCAATCCTGCTGCCTCAGCCTCCCAAGTAGCTGGGACTACAGGCATGTGCCACCATGCCCGGCTAATTTTTTCTATATATATTAGTTGGCCAATTAATTTCTTTCTATTTATAGTAGAGATGGGGTCTTGCTCTTGCTCAGGCTGGTCTCGAACTCCTGAGCTCAAACGATCTGCCCACCTCGGCCTCCCAGAGAGCTAGGATTATAGGCTTGAGCCACCGCGCCCGGCCATTTGCTCATTTTTAGATTGGGTTGTCTTTGTATTATTTAGTTATAAAAGTTCTTTATATATTCTGTACTCAATTCTCTTATCAGATATCTTTTGCAAATATGTTCTTCCATTCTGAAAGCCATCTTTTCAGTTTTTTTATGGTGTTCTTTGAAGCACAAAGGTTTTTAATTTTCATAAAGTCTAATGTTTCTATTTTTCTTTTGATTGTGCTTTTGGTGTTTTATGTAAGAAACCACTGCCTAACCCAAGGATACAAAGATTTCCTCTTACATTTCCTTCCGAGAATTTTACGGTTTTAGCTCTTAAATTCAGATCTATAATCCATTTTGAGTTGATTTTGTGTATGGTGTGAGGTAGAGATCCAACTTCATTATTTTGTATGTAGGTATTTAATTGTATAAGCACTGTTGAAAAGACACTGAATTGTCTTTGAAGCCTTGTCAAAAATTAGTTCACCACATATGTGAGGGATCATCTCTAGATTTCAACTCCATTCTGCTCATCTGTTCTTTGATCAATACCATACCGTCTTGATTAGTGTAGCTTTGTAGTAAGACCTGAAGTCAGGAAGTGTGAGTCCTCCAACTTTATTCTTCTCAAGATTGTTTTGGGCTATTCTGGGTACCTTGCATTTTTATATAAACTTTAGGATCAGCTTGTCAATTTCTGTAAAAAGGAAAGCTGGTACTTTCATAGGGCCTGTGTTGAATCTGTAGATCAATTTGGGGAGTACTGACAACTTAACACTAAGTCTTCCAATCCATAAACATGAGATGTTTTTCCTTCTATTTAGGTCTTCTTTAATTTCTTTCAACAGTGTTTTGTAGTTTTCAGTGTACAAGTCTTTCATCCTCTTGGTTAAATTTATTCTTAGGTATTTTATTCTTTTGGATGCTATCATAAATAAAGTTTTCTTAAATCCATTTTTGGATTGTTCATTGCTGTACAGAAACACAGTTGGTTTTTTGTGTGTCAATCTTACACCCTGCAATTTTGCTAAATTCATTTATAAGCTCTAATAGATTTTTTTGCTTAGGATTTCCTATACAGACATACTTCAAAGATATTGACATTCTGCAACCATTCAAATTTGACTATGAGACTGCAGCAATTCAGTCACATCTTCAGGCTCCACTTCTAATTCTCTTGCTATTTCTGTCACATCTACAGTTACTTCCTTCACTGAAGTCTAGAACTCTTCCAAATCATCCATGACGGTTGGAATCAACTTCTTCCAAACTCCTGTTAATGTCAATATTTTGACCTCCTCCCATGAAGCACCACTGTTCTTAATGACATCTATAATGGTGAATCTTTTCCAGAAAGTTTTTGATTTAGTTTGCCCAGATCCATCAGAAGAATCACTATGTATGGCAGCTATAGCCTTATAATATGCATTTCTTAAATAAGAAAACTTGAAAGTCAGAATTATTCCTTGATTCATAGGCTACAGAATGAATGTTTCTGGCAGCAGGCAGGAAAACGACATTAATCTCCTTGTACATCTCCATCAGAGGTCTTGGATGAACAGGTGCATTGTCAAGAATCTTTTTGTCTGAGTAGATCTTAACAGTGGGTTTAAAATATTCAATAAACCATGCTGTAAATAGATGTACTGTCATCCAGGCTTTGTTGCTGCATTTATAGAGCACAGGCAGAGTAGATTTAGCATCATTCTAAAGGACCCTAAAATTTTCAGAATGGTAAATGAGCACTGGCTTCCACTTTAAGTCACCAGCTGCATTAGCCCCTAACAAGAAAGTCACCCTGGCCTTTGAAGCCAGACATTAACTTCTCCTTTTTATGAATTCTCCTCTGCTATGAACATCCTAGATGGCATCTTCTTCCAATAGAAGGCTGTTTCATCTACATTGAAAATCTGTTGTTTAGTATAGCCACCTTCATCGATTATCTTAGCTAGATCTGGATAACTTGCTGCAGCTTCTGCATCAGCACTTGCTACTCCACTTTGCACTTTTGTGTTATGGAGATGGCTTCTTTCCTTAAACCTCCTCAACCAACTTCTGCTAGCTTCCAACTTTTCTGCAGGTTCGTCACCTCTCTCAGCCTTTACTGAATTGAAAAGAGTTAGGACCTTGCTGTGGATTGGGCTTTGGCTGAAGGAAATGTTGTGGCTGTTTTTATCTTCTAACCAGATCACTAAAACTTTCTCCGTAACAGCAATAAGGCTGTTTTGTATTCTTATCATTTGTATGTTCACTAGAGTAGCAGCATCTTTAATTTCCTTCAAGAAATTTTCCTTTGTATTCACAATTTAACTGTTTTGCTCATAAGGGCTAGCTTTTAGCCTATCTCAGCTTTTGACATGTCTTCCTCACTAAGCTTAATCATTTCTAGCTTTTGATTTAAAGTGAGAAACATGTGACGCTTCACTTGAACACTCAGTAGCCACTGCAGGGCTACTAATTAGCCCCACTTCAATATTGGTGTGTCTCAGGCCACAGGGAGGCCCGAGGAGAGGGAGAGAGACAGGGAATGGCAGGATAAGTGGAGTAGTCAGAACACATACGACACTTACCAATTAAGTTTGCCATCTAATATGGGCACGGTTCATAGTGTTCCAAAACAATTACAACAGTAACATCAAAGATCACTGATAACAGATCACCATAACAGATATAATAGTAATGAAAAAGTCTGAAATATTGTGAGAATTACCAAAATGTGACACAGAGACAGGAGGTACTGTTGGAAAAATGGCACTGATAGACTTGCTTGACGTAGGGTTGCCACATCACCTCCATTTGTAAAAACTGCAATAACTGCAAAGTACAATAAAATGAAGTATGCCTATGCATAAGATTATGAGAGCTTCAAATAGAAATGGTTTTACTTCTTTCTGTCCAATCTGGAAGCCTTCTATTTCTTTTTCTTGTCTAATTGCCCTGGATAGAACCTCTAGTACAATATTGAGTATAAGCCATGAAAGTTGACATACTTGTCTTATTCCTGATATTAGAGGAAAAACATTCAGTTTTTCACCACTATATATAAGCTGTAGGTTTTTCATTAAGTGCTCTTTACGAGGCTGAGGAAGTTACTATAAGGTATTTACATATTAAGACACGCTAACACACTTTGTGCCTTAATAATAAAACAAGGCTAAGAGCTTCTGACTAAATTTTTCATAATCACAGAATCCAGCTTCAGGTATAGGTTAATTTCAAACCTACAATAAAGGTTTGGTTTCCCTAACTCCAAAACTTGCCTATAATGTAAGCAAATACCTTTTAAGTACTGCTAGATAAGAGTTGTAATGAAAGTTCTGCAAAACCAATCTTGTTTTTTCCTCCTAACAAAACAATATACATCTAAAGGTATTCTGCTTCCCCTCCACCTTCACCTTCACCTCCTGAATCTGAATTTTCTGTATCAGTCCTGAAACTATCTAAAGCTCCCTAACAGGCTGTAGGCTTCCTGGGGTAACTGTGGGTCAAAGCAAACTACTCTGGGCCTGCTAGACCTCAAATCTCCACCCTTAGGATTCCCTCTGAGATCTGGGAGTACCAACCTCAACGTTTGTGGGCTATTATCTCCTCAAGGCCAGACCCCAGGGCTTCAACAATCTTAGGACTTTATTTAAGACAGCCATTTGGAATTACTCTTCACTAACAATTTAAAATCACTTACTCTAATTCTCCCTGCATTTGCCCCAGTAAAAAATACCAACTCAAAGCAGCTTTATACGAGAGATTTTTAGAACCAAGCTAAAAAGGAAAAAAGCAATTTCTGACGTGAATATGTTATTTATAAAGTGGCAAAATTTAAAGAATATGAATTACTTCATTCAGGAATGTCTTTTCAGAATTAAGACAAAACTAAATTACCCTTTTGATAATGAGTTACTTTCTTCATATAAGATCACACTCAGAGGTGGATGAAAGCCAAAACTCTATTTATACTATAAGATCCCAAAGCTAGGTTAACTTTTTTTTTCTTTAAAAAATCAAATAAAAATGGTGCCTTGGTAAAAAGGACTGAGCAGGGGTCTAAAAATGCAATAACAATATAGGCTTAAATTTTTAAAATATTCCTATGCTGTCTTCTTGCTATTTGGCTAAAACATCTTCCCACTCCCTTTAAATCTTCCTGTGTACCAAAATTTTTGTTTTTTCCAGATAACAGCTGGTAACTTCTCAGAGTGTGGTATGAGTTATTAAACTTGATTTTTCCTCTGGCACTAACCCTCCAACATATGCTACTAGAGTTTAATATTGATAAATCCCCTTTTAAAAACAAATATATCTTGGAAAAGTTAATTGTGTATCAACTTTCAGTGAAGCCTCAGGGAAGTGAGGGTGGGAGAGAGAAAAAAGGGAGGAAAGAAGGGAAAGAGAGAAAGAAATAATTAAGTAATAAAGAATGTCTATTAGTCCTTCTAGGGCTATCACAAGAGGATGAAGTAACCATGCCTTAAATGAAGTAGGGTAGGAAACTAGTCAGAAAGTCTTAGATTCAAGTAAATAAAATAGGAACAAAAGACCTTTACTGGAGATTGCACACAGCCCAGGTAATAAAACCCACATACATGTGTTATACCTGTGTGACAGTCAGATACTAGATTAAACAACTTATAGGGCACATGAAATACTATGGGTGATACACATAACACCTCTGTGAGGATTTTTTAAAAAGTTATCAGTCAGAAATGAATATGCAGAATGCAGGAAACAAAATATAATTAAAGATTTCAAAGCTCCATTCCAAATAGTTACTAAAAAAGTCTCTTTATTCCAACATTAAAGGTTTCTGCCAGGTTTCCAATGGGGGTCTCTCAAGGAGCAGATCCAGTGGGTGAAATAATTATAAAAGCCACATATTTACCAGTATTTACCTCAGGTGGCCCAAAATATACTCTGTGCTCTAATTTAGAGTAAACTCCAATATAAGGTTTTACTTATACTTACTTAGAACCCTCAGAGCTGTCATTTCTTAGTCTTTTCTTTGCTATGTTTAACTGGTCAGATACTTCCTTTAATCCATCCAGATCTTTAATATACCAGAAGTATAAGGCAGAAAAAAGAGTCTTTAAAGTGGAAGATTCTCCTGCTGAACTGCTTTGCCACTAACTTGCAAAATCTTTGACTAGACCACTGGACTGTGAGCTCCAGTTTTATCCTTCACTCAATATTAAAGCCATCATCTACTGTACATGCACTAAATGCGAGGCACTGAGGATAAAAAATTGAACCAAAAAGTATTCTTGCCTTTGAGGCAGCCACAGTCATTTGGCAGAAAGAGACATATGAACAAATAATTACAATGTTACCTAATCAGTCTTACAATAGAAGATATGAACAGAGCATTGTGCAAACAAAGTGGTAAAAGCCACTAAGTCTGCCTGAAAGACTATGCTAAGCCCTTTCAAGAGGATGACATTTAAACTCATCTGCAATGAGGCAGTTGGGCTAGTCAATCTATTAAAAAAAAAGCTGAAGGTCATGAGATCTTGGTTTGTGAAAAATAGCTGGTGCAGACAATTCCAGTTTGTTGGTTATAAATCTAATCTCTATATCAAAAAGAGAATATTTTACTCCTACGATTCTCATGTTCTCTCCCAATCTTGTCGTATGTTCCTTTTCTCAGTAAATGGTATACCATCCAAAACTTAACTATCTACAACCAACTAATACCCAATTTCTACTGATTCTATTCCATACTCTTTGTGTACTTCTGTCTCTAGAGCCACCATCATCTCACACCCAGATTACTGCAATAGCCTTCAAAAGGATTTTCATGCCTCTGGTATCCCTTGTCCCAACCAACCAATTCTTCACACTGTAACTAAAGTGAACTTTCCAAAACACAAAGCTGACCACATGAAAATCCATCTTAAAATCATTCAACTGTTCCCTATGAGTCTCAGGAAAAGTTCGAACTCTACAGCAAAGTTGACATGACTCTGCATCACTTGGCCTGGCTTACTTAATGCTATAATCTTTTATACTCATACTGACCATCTTGTAGTTTCCCTAGTATACAGTGCTCACTCACCATCCTCTGCAGAGCTTTCCAAGACTCCCTTCAAAGGGGAATCAGGTGACCTTCCAAAATAATCTTTCAGTACCCTCTAGTACCCTCTGCTTCTCCATTACCATACTTACCACATTATACAGTAGTTTAATTACCTGTATAACTCTGAGTTCCTTAAGGACAGAAACTATCCCACACACTCCTATATTTTCCATGTAAAGCATTCTGTCTGCCTAGCACTGACATATAGTTCATGCTTAATAAATATTTTTTGAATGCATGAATGAATGAATGAATGAATGAATGAATTACAAAGAAAGAAAAATGCAATGCCGTCCAATTTGTCGTGTATATTACTTACTTTTCAGAAACCTTATCCTTTAACAAGACTATATTTAAACCATAACCCTATCATAATTTAACCTGTTTTCAGGGACAGAAATAAAGGCAGCTACACCTAAACTCAAAATTCAAATAAGCTTTAAAAATATATTTACTTCTTCCCGTTTAGATAGTATAAGTTTACTGTTTAAGTAATATTTTGGAGCAAATACATATATCAGAATCATGACAGGGCTACACATTTGAAAAATAAAATTACAATTACATATGCACTATTATATTATTTTCCCTGGTAAAATAGTGAGTTTGCTTTTTATGTGAATTATTTTAGTGATGGAAAAGCCTTGGAGTTCTAGTCTCTAGGCAGAGACCTAGAGAGGGCCAGTGATTTGCCTTGCAAGGTCCCACAGCTGATTTACAAACACAGGCAGGACTTAAGCTCAGATGTACCAATCTGGAGGCCTGTGCTTGTACTACTAAATCAGTACCTTCCAATCATCATTAATGAATGAATTCTAGAATAAGCCCTGGCACATAGTAGGCTCCCAATAAACATTTGGTGAATGAGTGAACAATCATGCATAAAACATTGAAAATATGCCTGGGACTATGCTAGACATTTTCATATTTATCAGCAAATTTTATCCTCCCCATACTTTTATGTGGTATACCGTACACTCTTCATTTTACGGACCAAGAAACCAAGGTTCCAAAAAATTAATGGCTTACACAATAAGCATGCTTACTGAGTGATAAAGCCAGGTCAAAACCCAAATTTTCAGAACATCTAACTAAACATAATTGAAAGCTGCACCTCATCACTGACTCACCGATTCTTTTCCAGCTCATTGTGTGTAGATCTAAAAAGAAAAAAAAAAAGAGCATTAGCCATGCTTTGTTGCTAAGGCTATAGAAAGGGGGATTAGTTTAGTTACTACTATACCACACCCAGTGAATTTATTTAACAATGCAATATACGGTCATACTTCAACAATCTCACTCATCAAGAGGAAACAGTCTACATTCGTCAGGACTGTTCACACAGATATGGTATTTTCAGTTAACAATGGAGTTTCATTGCTATTTTATTAAAATTAATACTAGCACATTTGCTCCTGCCTACTTCTAGCATTCTACATTTTGTTGATCTATAGACACTATATCAGAAGTTTTAAACTTAAACATAGTCCCATTTTTATTTAAAAAGAAAAGAAAAAGGTATGTGTACTTCTGTGTCCTCCTCTATCTCTACTTAACGATTCCTAAACAGAAAAAAAAAAAAATTTGGCTAGCATAGACACTAAAACAGCCTTGCCTTAACTGCTAAGTGACACAGACAAATCCAAGCCTGCCTGCCTTTTGTGTGAAATATATAATAACAAGCAGCAGCTATGCAAGGAAGAAAATATATGAATATAAAGAAAAGAAAATATATTAATAAGATCAAGACACAGGATTTATAAGACTGGACAGTATAGCAATGGTTGTTTTCTTTTGATGACATTTTTTGTTTTACTTTTCAGGATTTTGGAGGTTTTTTTGTTTTTTCTTTGAGACAGTGTCTCACTCTGTCGCCCTGGGTAGAGTGCAGTGACATCATTAGTTCACTGCAACCTCTAACTCCTGGGCTCAAGCAATCCTCCCGCATCAGCCTCCCTAGTAGCTGGGACTACAGGCAGGCACCCCCAAGTCCAGCTAATTTTTCTATTTTTAGTAGCTACGGGGTCTTGTAGCTCTTGCTCAAGCTGGTCTCAAACTCCTGGTCTCAGGTAATAGCCTCCCAAAGTGCTAGGATTACAGGCATGAGCCACCTTGCCCAGCCACTTTCAGTATTTGTTATAAAACTTCCACCTACTGAATAAGCACAGTGTCTGCTAAACAGTTAACATATATCATTTTATCCCTAAAACAAACTTTGTTTTATAAACAAGAATACTGAAGTTCAGAGAGGTCAAAACACATACTCTTGTCTTGAGAGTGTAAGCAGCAGCCATAATTTAAGCCCAGATCTATCTTAGAACTCCAAATTCTTAACCACATGGTGAGAAGCAATACTGACTATAGGTTAAGGGCACAGACTCTAAGGCCAGGCTGACTGGATTCAAATACTGGGTGGCCGTGGTAAAGTCCCTTTATTTCTCCAAGCTCAGTTTCCTCATCTATGAAATAGGAAAAATAATCATACTTACCTCATATGATTGCTGTAAGGACTAACAAGTTTACACTTAATAGCAAAATAGAATGGACTCTACATAAAGTTAGCTACTACTAGAATTGTTATAATGGTTCCCCTGAATACATGTTGCTTTTGCTGTAATTTAGCATTAACAACAACAGGAATTTTATAAAGGAGAATTTAAGTGTCTGTCACAAGAACTAAAACTTTAATCATTTTATATATTCTGGTTAACATCAAATGCCTTCAGAATATTACATCATTGATTGCTTTAACCTGACATATTATTCTGATGGATATTTAATAACCAGATTCCCAAATCTTGACAATAAGAGTATTTTTGCCAGCCTCATAATTTGGAGAAATTTTACCCATTATCCTAGAGCCAAAGACTTGAGTTACTGTCTCCTGTCCATTTTTTGCTTTATTAGCAGTTCCATAAAATCCACGTGACATGGGATAAAAAAGACTGATGTTCATTTTAAAGAGATTATCTTAATAAAAGGACTTCTCCCTCAAAAGGTAAAAAGAATCTTAGGATGTTTCAAGAATGCAGTCAAATTAACAGCAAATATATGCACAATTCAGATGGAAGAAACTGTAAAAACATGGAACTTATATTTTAACAGAAACTCAGCTCAAAACTCAATAAATAAATGACAATAAAACCTCTATCACCATGTAAGTATTTATTAATAGTTTTGATTGTTAAATTCTTTTCTGTTTGAATAAAGCATTAAAGTAAATCGGTAAGTTAGAAGAGAGAAAAGGCATATTTAAAGAGATTTAAAAGAAAAAGCACCCTTCAAAATTTGAATGGATAATCAATAATGAGATTTCCCACCCCCTCTTGGCTGAACAAGTTTTGGTTCAATTGCCTCACTGAAAAGAAAACTAACGATAACAAAAACAAAAGACAATGCACATAAAAAAATACTAGTGTAAGTAATAAATAGAAACATATTTAGAGAGGAGCAGACTGTCTACTATAAACTTATTCTAAACAGTCTGGCAATCCCACCAATAGCCATAAATGCAAGAGATAATATACCCAACAATAACCAATTGTTGAATTCCAATATTATATTGAGTCTATTATCAAAGCTAGCTCCAAAAGAATATAATCTGACCCACTGCTGTGAACAAAATTAAAACAGCAGGTTCTTCCTACCTCTATCAAACAGACTTTTCTTTATTATTTATCTTTAAAAAAAAAAAAAGATAGTTAAGAATATAAACCTTTTCACCAAACCAGGAAATGCATGCCACATTTAATTATACCACCAGCAAAATTTAACATTTCCAAATAACAAGAAACAAAAATGATCAGAAATATACTAATCATTACCATATTGTCATGTTCTTCCAATCTTTTAAAATGCATCAATAGTGTTTACTCCTATTTTGATGGGGTTTTGCCTATAATGTCAAACCAACAAACACTGAGAGTATCTTCAATGTTTAAGCCTTTCTTAGGCTACCAGAAATCAAAGACAGTCTCCAGTTGGTAAATGAAGACACGTATAGGAGTGATTATAACTAAAGACAAAACAAATTATACAAAGAGAGATATAAAGTGTTGTGGGAGTTCAAAGGAGGCAGAATTTACTTACAAACGGAGCTATAAGGAAAATTTTAGAAAAAGGTAACATATGGTCTGGGGCTTAAACCCTTTGCACTCAGATGTCGAGTGTGACAAGACATGGTTAGCAAAAATTATAGAGATTAAAATTACTCTTTGAATGTATCAATAATTTGAAATATAAAAAATCCAAATAAATAAGTTTGTATGAAAAGAAACTCCAGTTTTTTATTCTACTGCCGTGCTTTGTAAAATCTGGGGTATTTAAAAAATTAAATCCCAAATAAAGGAATCAAGAAAAAAGCTAGCGAGTGCAAAGGGTTAACTGACAGTTACACGTACTATACAAGCGGATTCTGGAACTGCTAAAGAGATGCCATTCCAAGTGAAAGAAATAAGATAAATAAACAAGTTATGAAATTGTGAAGACCAAAGCAAAATCACAGAAAAATGTATAGACAACTTAAAAATCCACAGTGTTAGAGGGGAAAAGTCCTGAATTTAATATTAACTCTGTCACTCACCCTAGCTGTGTAATGTTAGGACATATTATTTAACCTCTCTGATTGAGTTTCCTCATTTGTAAAACTGGGATATTACACCAGACCTTAGCTGGGTTACTGAGAGAATTAGAGAAAAATATGAAAAAGCACCTAGCATATAATAAGTATTCAATAAATGTTAGCTACTGTCAGTATTTTTACTATTTTTTACAAGACTAAAAATATACTACCCAGAACATTAAGTATACTACATAGGACAACAAATTGACAGGTTCTCAATAACACTTAGAATTAGCCTGGAAGTAGGCCAAGCACAGTGGCTCACACCTCTAATCCTAGCACTCTGGGAGGCTGAGGCAAGAGGATCGCTTAAGCTCAGGAGCTGGAGGTTGCAGTGAGATATGATGATGCCACTGCACTCTACCCAGGGCAACAAAGCGAGACTGTGTCTCAGAAAAAAAAAAAAATTAGTCTGGAAATAAATAAGCAAACAACCAACCATAATGCTGAAAAGAGAAAATGAAAGAAAAGACAGGTGACTGAAGCCACATCATTTAGACAGCTATGAGGAAAATACAAGGTTTAGGAATATGAGAGAGAGAAAGATGCCTAATTATATATGTATACAGAGAAAATAATAATCCAAACAGTGCTGGCAATAAACAAGTAATTAAACGTATCACACACAGAAACAACCCCTTTGCTTCTCTGAGCCTGTGAGTCCAACCAAGCCCTTCCAATAATGCACTATTGAAATATTCAATTATGATAAATTCCCTGTAAGGTTGAGATATTCTGAATAATCCATCTGGTTAGCCCACTTTTCTCCTCCAAATAAAATACACCTCTGAGAGCAAACACTAATGAACTGTCTTCCTTTCAGGCACCCTTATTCTGAATGCTTAACAACTTCCAAGGACAGAGAGAAAGACCTTTCTATCAATTTATCATTGAATCATAGGTAATCTTTTTCACAAATAACATCCCCTTAAGAGAGACATCCTAATGTATTCCCTATTTGAATGGGAGTCATTATCTCAACCACATATGTGACTTTTCATTGACTACAACATAGCTCTAATACATAACTTCTAATTCTTTAGGGGGTAGTTTGGTGGCCGTCAATGAAATGAAGCACAGAATTGAAACTGCACAAAATGTTTGGCTCAAGAGTAGTGCTGCCGTGGAAGGAAAATAAAAGTCACCATTCTCAGAATTAATACTTTCTTCTAGAGAAAAGACCTCTATCTTTGTTCAATTAATGAACCAACCTCCGATTTGTTAACATTTTCATTTCAGTTAGTTTCTAAACCTAAAGTGCCTCATGGATGCTGCCCTCCATACAATGAAAAGAACACATTCTATGAAGCTAAATGAATATCTTATAACTGGTATCCTAAAGCTTACAATATACTCAAAGCACAAGAAAAAAGAAAAATTTCAGCTATGGTAAAGCAGGGGTCTCCCAGTATTTTCCTAAAAGAAGTTGAGAAAGAAATCTACTAGAACAGTAAAATTTATATTATTAGTCTTTCAAAATGGTAGTTTTGTACACTTGTTTCCATCAAAAGGTACATCTCATTAAAAAAAATTAAAGACAGTAAAACTTGGAATACTACAAAGTTTTAGGAAAAATGCCTCATAAGAAATGTATTCCTTCTACCTATTCCTTCTACTATTATAGTGACAAAAATAAAACCATCACAATAACTAAGCCCCTAAAAAGTATCCAAAAAGGATACACAACAATAACTACAATCAACAATCTTTTTCCTTAAAATGTACATATCAAAGTTGAATGTATGCATACCTTATGGCTCAGCATTTCTACTCACAGGCATATACCAAATTAATATATACCAAACTATCATGCAAAAACATGGATTCATCTCCACAATTTCAACATAATGTTGAATGAAAAAAGCCAAATACGCACAAAAAAGTAAAAACTGCATAACTCCATTCATAAAAGGTCAAAACTGGCAAAACTGATTTATGGTATAAAAAGTTAGAATAGTGGTTACCTCAGAGAGGGGGTTACAGTGACCGGAAAAGAGTTAGGAGACAGGCTTCTGAGAAGAGTTTATAATATTCTATTTCTTCGCTTTTGTGAAAATTGAGCTGTACACAGGATTTGTATACTTTTTGTATGTATATTTTATATCAATAAATTAAAAATATACAAACTGAATTGTGTGAAAATCAATTCATATTTCAAATATGGCAAACACCCTGTCTTAAGTTTCAGACAAATTTTATGGCACACTACATAAACACTTTAACAAGAATAATTTTTAATAAGTTTTAAAGTAAATAAATCATTAACAGTAAGTTCTCAAACCACAATGGAATTAAATTAGAAGTCAATAACAGTAAGATAATTAGAAAAATTCCAATATTTGGAACATAAAACACAAATCAAAGAACAAATTACAGAGAAATTAGAAAACATTCTGAACTGAATTACAATAAAACACTACATATCAAAATTTACAGGATGTAGCTAAAGCATCCTTAAAGAGAATGTTCAGCCTTAAATACTTATATTAGGGGAAAAAGGGTAAAAAATCAATAGTCTTTCTCCTCAAGAAGCTAGAAAAAGAGGAGCTTAACTCCAAAAGAGGAAGGAAATAATGTCATCACAAGTCAAAGAAAAAATCACAAATAAATTAGAAAATATTTTCAACTGAATGACAAAGAAAACACAACATATAAAAATTTGTTAGCTATAGCTAAAACAGTGCTTAGAGAAAAGTTTTTAGCTTGAAGTCCTTATGTTTGAGGGTAGAGGGTCAAAAATCATTCACCTGAGATTCTACCTTAAGTTGCTAGAAAAAGGAACAAACTAAAACTGAAGAAGTTGAGCAATGGTTCTCAACTGTGGGCAGTTTTGCCCACCAAGAGACACTGGCAAATGTTTCATGACATTTTTGGTTATCACTTCTAGGGCGAAACTATTAGCATTTTGTAAGGAGATGCCAAGGATGCTGCTAAACATCCTATTATGCACAAAACAGATTTATCTAACTCAAAATATCAATAGTATTGAGGTTGAGAAATTCTAGAGACAAAAAATAATAAAACCAAGGATACAAATTTTAAAAACAGAAAAAGGGAAACAACAGCGAAAATCAATAAAACTGAATGGTGACATTATTTAAAAAAATCAATAAAATTGATAAACTACTTCTAAGGCTGATGAAGAAAAAAAATACAACACAAAAAAACCAGTACTAGGAATTAAAGACTATATTATGCATCACTACAGATCCTACACATATCAAAAGGATGAGACTATTATGAACGACTTTATACCAAAGATATTTGTCCATATCATCTAAATTCAATGACTCGGTTAAAGAAAAATTTCTTGAAAGACAGACATTACCAAAACTGACTGAAGAAGAAAAAGAAACTATGAATAACCTTGCATCTATTAAAGAAACTGAATTCTTAATTTTTAAAAAATCTTCCCACAAAAATACCTCAGAGCCCATAAGTCTTCATTAACAAATTTTACCAAGCATTTAAGCAATAAAACCAATCCTACAAAAATCTTTCCAAAAAAACAGAAGAAAGAACAGTCCCAACTCATTTTATAAGGCCAGTATTAGCCTGATACCAAAACCTGACAAAGAAATTACATGGAAAACCAAAAAAAAAGTAGACTAATCTCTGATAAACAGATACAAAGATTCTTAACAAAATATTACCAAATCAAACCAAATAAGATAAAGAAAATATCCTAGTTTCTGGGAAAGAGCTTCTACAACCTTGGAATTTTCCTAGTTAGGAGTGTCTTAGTTATTCACGGTGGACCCTTGGACCACATGTGAGTTTATGCTAAGATGACCTAGAATGGGGGCTGGTCATGCCAGAAAGACCAACCATGTGTTTAGAGGGTTGGGGCTTTGAGTCACTGAGCCTGGCCTAACCTCTAGGGAGTGGAGAGGTACTAGGGATTGACAATCACATACATAGCCAATGATTCAATCAATTCCACCTGTATAATAATAGCCCAGTAAAAACTCTGGAACCTGAAAGTTCAGTGACCTTCCTGGTTTGTGAACACAGTGATCTGCTAGGAGGGTAATGAATCCTGATTCCATGGACAGAGGGCACAGAAGCTCCACGTCCAGGACCCTTCCAGACCTCACCCTATGTGTCTCTTCATTTGGCTGGTCCTAATTTGTATCATTTATAATAAAACATAAGTACAGCACTTTCCTGAGTTCTACAAGTAGTTCTAGTGAATTATTAAACCTGAGGGGGATGTGGGAACCTCAGAATTTATAGCCAGTTGGTCAGAAGTTCGGGCAGCCTGAGGACTTATATACTGTGGCTGGCAATTGTAGAAAGGACAGACATGTTAGAAACTAAACTATTAAACCTGTGGAGTCTGTGCTAACTCTGGGTTGTTACCATGAGTATAGCAGTAGTACAAAATACAACATGACCACGTAGGGTTTATTCCAGTAATGCCAGGTTGATTTGAGCTCCGAAAATCAATCAATGTGAAAGGAGGGATTAAAAACCTAGCTATGGGTACAATGAACACTATTCTGGTAATGGGCACACTAAAAGCGCCAACACAAGCATTGTAAAAGGTATCCATGTAACGAAAACATTTGTATCCACTTAATATTTTGATATAAAAAAAATCAATGTTATCCTCCATATTAACAGAATAAAAAAGAAAATCCATAGTATTATCTCAACAGATTTGGAAAAAGCACTTGATAAAATTTAGCATCTATCCATGATAAAAACTCTTAGCAAATTAGGAAAGAAAGGAATTTCCTCAACGTAAAAGGCATCTAGGAAAAACTACAGTTATCATACTCAATGGTAAAAGAATAGACTTTTTTCCCCGAGATCAGTATAAAGGCAAGGATGTCCACTCACCACTTCTATTCAGCACTGTACTATAGGTTAGAGGTCACAGTGAGTGAAATAACATAAGAAAAATAAATATCATACAGAATGGAAAGGAAGTAGTAAAAAAAAGTCTTTATTTGCAAACATCATTATTGTCTATTTGGAAAATCCTAAGGAATATACAAATTACTGGAGTGAGTTTAGCAAAGCCAGTTTACAAGATAAACATGTCAAATTCAACTGCCATTTACAACAGCATCAAAGAACACTTAAGGATAAATTGAACAAAATATGTGCATGACCCACACACTCTAAAAACCCACAAAATACTGAAAATTAAAAACCCCTAAATAATTACAGAAACATACCATGTTCATGAATTAAAAGATTCAATAGTTAAGGTGTGTCACGTCTCCCTAAATTAATCTATAGATCCAATGCAATCCCAGTCAAAATTAAAAATAGGCTTTGTTGTAGAAATTGACAGGCTGATCCTAAAATTTGTGTAAAAATGCAAAAGACTTAGAATAACCAAAGGAACTTTTGAAAAAGAAGAACCAAGTTGGAAGACATTCACTACCTGATTTCATGACTTATTAGAAAAACTAAAGTAATTAAGACAGTATGGTATTAGAGTAAGGATGAATATTTAGATCAAGGGAATAGAACAGAGAATCCAGAAATAGACTCACACATCTGTGCCTGATTTCTTACAAAGGTGTCAAGGAAATTTAATGTAGAAAGTATACATACTTTTTAACAAATAGTGCTGGAACAACTGGGTGTCCATTTGCAAAAAACAAAACAAAAAAAAAAGAACTTCAACCCTGACTTCACATTTTCTACAAAAATTAATGCTAAATCAATTTTCAATCTAAATGTAAAACCTAATACTATAAAACTACAAGAAAACATAAGAGAACATTTTTGTGATCATTATGCAAAGATTTCCTAAGACATAGAAGTATGAACCATAAAAAACAAACATAAATTGGAATTCATCAAAACAAAAAACTCTGCTCTTCAAAAGACAGCTAAGAAAATGACAAAGGCAAACTAATGAGGAGAAAAATATTTACAAATCATGTAAGAAAGACTTGTATCGAGAATTTACAAAGAACTCTTACAACTCAATAACAACTCAGTAAAAAAAAAAAAAATAGGCAAAAGATTTGAACAGATACTCCACCAAGAAAGATATATTAGGAGCAAACAAGTACATAAAAAGATGCTCAGGGTCATTAGTCATATATGGAAAATGCAAATTAAAACACAGAGCGATACTATGACACACCCATCAAAATAGCTAAAATTAAAAAGACTGACAATATCCAGTGCCATCCAAGAAGTGGAGCTACTGGAAGTCTCATACACTACACCTGTAATCCCAGGACTCTGGAAGGCCAAGGCAGGAGGACTGCTTGAGGCCAGGAGTTTGAGACCAGCCAAGGCAATACAGGAAGATGCCGTCTCTACAAATAATTTAAAAATTAGCCGGGTGAGGTGGCACAGAGGCTGAAACAGGAGGAGTGCTTGAGTCCTTAAGTTTGAGATTACAGTGAGCCACTGCACTCCAGCCTGGGCGACAGAGTAAACCCCTGTCTCGAATAAATAAATAATTTTTTTTTTTTTTTAAAGAATGTAAAATGGTATGGCCACCATGGAAACCAGTTTGGTAGTTTCTTTATAAAGTTATATATTCACTTACTATATGACCCAGCAATTACACTTTAGGTATTTACCTAAGAGAAATGAAAACACATCCACAAAAAGACCTGTTCATGAAGAGTTCATAACATCTTTATCATAGCTAAAAATGATAAGCAACCTAAACATCTACAAACCAATGAATGGATAAAAAATGATAGATCCATATAATGGAATATTACTCAGCAACAAAAAGGATTGAACTGCTGATACCGAACATGAATGAACCTCAAGACATTATACTAAATGAAAGAATACACAAGCGTATATAGATATGACTCAACTTATATTAAATTCCAGAAATGGTAAAACTGCAATAACAGAAAAGAGATGAGAGGCTGCCAGGGACCAGAGGTAAAGAGAGGAAAAAGAGTAAAGGGTCACAAGATAATGTATTGGGTGATAGAAACTGTCTATATAATATCTGTGTTGATGGTTCCATGACTGTATACACATCACACACACAAACTATCTCATCAGTTTATAACACATTATACACTAAAAACTGGGGAATTGTGTTGTATGAAAATACTTCAATAAAGCTTACTTTAAAAAAAAAAAATAAGCCTTATCATGAAATTGATAATCTACCACAAAGTACTCAGGGATGAGAGTAAAATATCAATTCCTTATTATAGGAGACTAAAAATATAAATTACTAAGAAGTATATAATTTGAAAACATCATTTCTTTGGGGAATATTTGCTCTCACATGTAGTTTATTTAGAAATATGAAGGCAAACAGCAGAAGAAACTGCTATAGTATTAGAAGTGGTAACCTGTAGGAAGCAAAAACTGAATGAAGAGAGACAGTGCAGGGGGATTGTTATATTTCTTTATAAGCTATTTAGTTTCAATTGACTTTTAAAATTATATACATATATTACTTTTTTAAAATGTTAAGAATGAATTTAAAATAACTAGTTCACTTTCTATTCCCTATATCACCAGAAATTAAGCAGCATCTTATACATACTAAAGTTATGCATTATTTGTGAAATAATCAACTACAGAGAATCCTGAAGGTTAAATGATTATTCTTAAACATATTTTCAAAAGTTAAAAAAAGGACATTTATGATAAACTACTAATTATTCAGACTACCTCATCAGTTTATAACACATTCTATTACAGAACAATACTCTATAAACCTTTTAAAATGGAGAAAATATCAGTGATTTCCTAAATCACCTGACTTCCAAACTACAGTTTGGTGCTTTAGGAAAGAGTCAGGCGTGAAATAAACATTCAGTAAATACTTGCTGGGAAAAAAGAGAATGGCACTATAATTAACAGCATTACCAATAAACGTAAAGTTCATTTTTTGAAGTGGCTCCTAATTTTTGTTAATATATTCAGTTCCCCCCTATAGAGACATTATACATCTATTAATATTTCAAAGAATCTAATTGTCTCTAAGGGAAGTATACCACACAAAAAGGTGGTTCTCAAAGGGAATATGGGAGGAGAGGCTAGCAGGATGACTGAGTTTCCTTGCTCTGGGAGCTGTGGGAAGTGAAAGTGCCATCTTCCAACTGGCTACACTCCTCCTTCTCATCATCCCTTACTGGTTTATTTCAAGTTTTAAAGGAATCACTGCATAATATTTATTCACTCAATCTACCTTTAGTTCTTCTTAGCATGTGTCACATGTTCAAGACTTTCCATTAACTTACTGCAATAAATGAGAACAGGCAATCTTTTTTAAAAAACCAGTTTACTGAGGTATACTTTACATATTATATAATTCATTCATTTTAAGTGTACATACAGTTCAATGATCTCTGGTAAACTTAAACAGCTGTGTAACCCTCACCACAATCCATTTTAGAACACTTCTATCACCCCAAAAGTTTCTTCCTGTCTACATGCAGTCAGTTGCTACTCCCATCCCTCAGGCCAACACTGATCTGTTTTCTGTCTCTGCAGTTTTGCCTTATCTATAAATTTTCTATAGTGGAATCATACAGTATGTACTCTTATGTGTCTGCCTTCATTTCACATAATGTTTTTGTGTTTCATCCATTTTGTCATACGTATGAGTAGTTTCTTTCTTTTTTATTGCTGGGTGGTATAGCAGTGTATGAATATACCACATTTTATTCATTCATCAGTTGATGGACATTTTGACTGTTTCCAGCTTTAGTGATTATGAATAACGCTACTATGACCATTCCTGTGCAAGTCTATGTAAATATGTAGAATAGGAGATCTTCATCTTAAAGGACTGTGCCTCACACTTCTTACACTTTACCATTATCATCTAAGCTACTTTTCGCACTTATGAAAATGGCCAACAGTATGAAGCACATACTGGTACTTAATAAATTTATCTCTAATGACTGTACCTGCTACAAATGACAATGAGAATAAAGATATCAAACATCTCTAAATCAGTTTTATACAAAGCAGTCAATTGAGCCTAAGTTTCTTCAAAATTCTTCTCAAAGATATCTGCCAATATTTCATCAAAAAATATAATACCTTCAGATCTCCATGATCTTGTTCAAAGTGTTCAGCCATTCATTCATGTAGTAGGTATTTACTAAGTACCTACACTGGGAATATAAATACTCTAAAATTACAATATACCTGCCCTCATGGAGCCCACATTCCATCACTCACTTTTTGCAAAACATAAATAAATGAGGCAGGACTCATTAAGAAAATAACTAATATTTGTCATACACTATGGCACTATATCCTTACATTGTTAGATAACTACCATATAATTCTATTTAATTAATTTATAGGTATTTAAAAATATTTATATTCATATAACTAAATCATTGTTTCTTTAAATAGTGGATTATGATGTTTATGATAAATTCTATAATAAAATTGGACTTCGAGCTTTTGATAATAGTAACTCCCTAATCAACAATGATTCTATAGAAAGATGAAATTCAAATACTTCTTTTTGACATATGGTACTATTTCCAGGAAGGTAACCTGCTTTACAAAGGACAACTGATTGGATAATAATATGCAGATGTTAAAGCGATAATATTAAGAATACCAACTGGTTTTAGTAAAGCCACACCTAGAATTCTAAGTTTTAAAATAGTAATTTATGTGCACTGTTACCTACAAAGATTACAGAAACCAATCCTAACAGACTCGGTATTAATGGCAATAGAGTTCTTATGGAGACTGAAGATCACTTTAGTTCTGCTATTCATATAGAAGATATATGCTATCACACAACACCATGGTAGAATCAAAATTAAACACCTGAAAGTTCACGTCTTCTAATACCAAGGCAAACTTACTATATACTACCCTCTAGTCTCTTTTATTACATAACAGGAAAGGTTTTTTTTATAGTTTCTCAAACAATGAGAATCCTAAATTGTCCCGGCCTAATTAATCAAAATCAGAATAAAAGAAAATAAGTTGCTTTATCAAAATATATGACTCACTAAAGAGTAAAATTATGTCCTTTTATAACTGAGAAATGCCCATTTCAAATGACTTCAAGACTCTGGCCACTTAGCCTCCAAAAATGTATTTACATGGTATTCTCAAAGGACTATCAAAAATATTTCCCCTGATAAACAAAGGCAAGGAAATAAGCACCACATGGAAACCTTTTTATCCTATGTCATAAAACTAAATAAAATCCATAACACATTCTCTGAAATGTATGTAGTAACATTTAAAACAAAATTATCTACTGAACCAAATATTTTGTCTTATAAGAAGTCAGTTCCTCAGATAAAATTTAAGGAATTTAGTGCTAACACCAGGTTATGAAATCCCTATATCTCCCTGAATGCATGTTGAAGTTAATCAATGGCCAAGTGTATATTGTGAATCTATAGCATTCCTACAATAATCTATTGTAATCTTTTTCTATAAATTTAAACAATTCACTCTCTCTACTTTGTATCTGACACAAAAATGGCACTGTTTATAGCATCTTACTGCCTTGTATTATTTACCATTTCATTATATGTAGATAATCTATTTCCAAATACACCATAAGTTCCTCAGGGAGCTCATGCCTCATGGTAGGAAAGAATGTATAGCAACAGTTCTATGTAAATTCAATAAATTTGGTTACTAATTACCTTTAAGAGAGCAGTTTCAATAGCTGGTGAAAAACAAAGCAAACCACAGAGGGTTAAAAAAAATAGCACTGGTAGGAAGGCATTAAAAGCAGCAGCACATTTCAGGCATTTGACAAAGCAGAAAAGCAAAGCACTAACACATAAAATTTCAGGTTACAGTCACTGAGTCTTAGTTTTTAAGTAAATTATTACTAAAGGCTGTTTGCTGATGCTGGAGAAACAAATCCCACAGATTTGTCTCATCTTCTAGTTCTACCTGTGGAAATTACTTGGCACAGCAGTCAAGTTTCCTCCTCAAAAAAATGGGGAAAGTAATTCACCTTTACTTCACACAACTGTTCTGAAATTTAAATGAGATGACAATGTATGTTAAAGGACTTTATATACAAGTAGTATATTAAATGCAAGGTGTTACAATTAGTATCAGTGAATATGAAGTCTATCCTTTGACCCAACAATTCTAATCGTTCGTGTTTACCATAAGGATCTAGGTGGACAAATAATAAACGTATCTGCAGAAAGATGTTCATAACATCCCTGTTTGGAATGACAAGAAAACCTGAAAATAACTTAAATCATCAATATATGACTGGCTTAATAAATGATACACACATGAAGGAGAATATCACATAATAATTAAAAATAATGTCCACAGATATGTAACTATGCACATAAAGAAATGTTCAAGATAGGTGAAAGCAAGACTGCAGAATGTTCAACCTGAAGAAGCCTTCCCTCATCCATCAGACTTCATCAGATAGTAGATAGTAGAAAGAAACTTCATAAAACTAAAAATAAGGCTTCATTTAATTCTATATATGATATACTTGTTTAAAAGAACTGGCAGCTTAGAGATTTTTAATTCTTCAAATACTGCATATTTTTTTCTTTCCAAACGTATCATCAATCAACATCCCTTAGAATAAAAGTAATTAGAGTTTGCCAAAGCAAGAGTTGCATACTATTCCATCATTTCTCCTTCCAGTCTAATGTGGTACTTAGCACAGAAAAGAAACTCAGTTTCTATATAAGACAGTCTACCTGGATATGAAAACCTATACCTTAAGACAGGGGTCCCCAACCTAAGGTGAGTTGTATAATTATTTCATTATGTATTACACTGTAATAATAATAGAAGTAAAGTGCACAATAAAGGTAACCCACTTGAATCATCCTGAAACCATCTCCCCCAGTCTGTGGAAAAATTGTCTTCCATGAAAATGGTCCCTGGTGCCAAAAAGGTTGGGGACCACTACTCTAAGAAACACCTACTGTGTACAGAGCACTGTGATAGGTATTGGGGATAAATGTTTAAGCAGAAGGGACTCAATCTCTGCCCCCACAGAGGATGGGACACAAATTTAAGAAACATTCTATTGTAGAAACAGTATTTCTATAAGCATGATGAACACTATGAAGGAAAAGTAGAGGTGCCATGAAGTATGGGAAGACCTGAATTACTACGGCAGATAAGGAAAGGCTTCCCAGAGGAAGTTATAATTGAGCTGAAGTTACAGTGTTATTATCTAGAGACAACTTGGCAAAGGGAGAGGAAAAATGATTCTCAGCAGGGAACAGAATATATGCAAAGACCCTGAGGTAGAAGGAAACGTGGTATATTGAAGTGAAAGAAGGCCAGACAATAAAATTCATGAGAATTATGGTTGCAGGGACACCAGATAGGAGGGTACTATAGTTGTCCAGGTGAGAGATGGTGGTAGCTGAGATTAGGAGGATAGCAATGAAGGTAAGAGAAAAGAAGGTAGATCCAAGAGACATTCAGGAAGAAGTAAGTGTTACAATGAAGTCATGGCTCATTTAGTAGAGTTTTAAAAATGACAGACCTTGAGGTTTTCCAGTTTTGAAATCGAATAGTTAAGCTGAGAATTTTAGCTTTCTGATGCTCCCCAATGAGCAAGATAGTTACTGCAGCCAGGTCCTCTAATAGCAGTAACATCTTAGCAAGATTGATTTTACAAGTGTGCCAGAAGGCTGTGACCAAGACCACAGTAATATCAAGCATGTGTTTAAAAAATAATTATATATCATAGTCACCTCCCAACTGTCAGAGGATCCCAAATGATAAAATTACTGGTATTTGCAAGGTACATACTTATAATATCACATTATATCATTTATTTTCTCTCCTTTGTACTTCTGTGAAAATAAGATTTCAAGGATTAGGGGAAACTGGGAATAGGAACTTATGAGTCAACTCTCAGCATAAATTTATAAAATAATATTTTTTCAGGAATGTCACATTTTACCTGAAAATAATAGGGGGAAAAGTCAACTGCCATTGTATCATAAAGATGCTACAATGGTCAGAGAAACAAATGTCATTTTATGACATATATCAATGCTCAAGATGTATAGCAGGAACAGCAACTTCCATAAAGGTAGCTTTTTGAATGGGAAAAAAAATAAGATACATACACTCATTAACTCTATTCCTTTCCTTGTTTCAGAAGACGAAAAAATGGAAATTTCTATAAATCTTCTTGCTTTCTACTTTATGTAACTGGTATATGAAAATCTTTATTAAATTCAAAAGTGAGCTTAAAGTTAACAGGAAGCCCACAGTGTCCCCATACAAATGGATCAACATTATTTCCCAAATACCCCAGTACTGGTATTTGATCTTCAGCTCCCCTACTTCCATGAGGCAGAAATTTAAATAAGTGGCTAAAGAAAAATAATTTCTAGTGTTTCACTTTAATATACTAGTTTCTTGCTCTTTTCCTACAAGGGATCTGGTCATCATCTGTGGCATATGTACCTTGCTCTGTAAACCTATAGCTTGCTCCCCCCCCCAATAAATTTCACCTGGTGCTTGCCTTGAACTACATACACACGTGCACGCGCACATATTTTTCTCATATGCCGCAGCCTAAAGCCCACAGATGGAAGGACCTTGAGATAATGTTCTAAAATCTATTTCTTTCTTTTTCTTTCTTTCTTGATACTTATATTCCCATGAAAAAGTACTTTCCTTATTCTTAAGTAGTTCAATGTACATGTATTCTCCCTTGGGTACCTATCAAAACAACGTGGCATGCTTGCAGTTTTACAAATTTTCTAACATGCCGTGCTAAAACACAGTAATTAGCACTATGATCCCATACACAATAGTAGAATCCTAACAGGAACAATAGCATCAAAGAGAAACATCACTTAATCAAAAACTGAGTGAAATATAAGACAACAGATGACAAAACCTTTCTTATTAATGACCTGTAACATAATTGGTAAATCTAGAAATGTATATCTTATTCATGCCTCTATAATCCTTTGGTTGTTAGTATCATATCACATCTGTAATGATGGGGAGATATACTGAACTACTAATATAGTACTTGATCTCTAAAACTGTCACTAAATCAGAATCCTAGAACTTCAGGGGAAGAAGGGGCCTAGGTGATTATCTAATAAATCCCCTCATTTTACAGATGAAAATGGTAAAGAGCAGAGAGGAAATATAATGAGATCATATACCTAACTTCTAGAAAATAGGAAAGACTTAAATACTTGTAGCATAACAGAACCTAGGACTGGTTTCCTATCTGATACTCTTTCCATGTCTCCAGGTTAAAAAAAAAAAAGTTGCTTAATTTACATATGGATTGAAGAATTCACAAAAATGTAGCATATTAAGCTTAAAGCTATTTTCACAATTTAAGAAATAAAGCTTAAAAAATACAGAATAGTCTTAATGGAGAAGCCAAAAAATAAAAACTAAAACTGAAGATAAGTCAAAGGGAGAAGAGTGAATGTTTTGCCTCAGTGATATCTGAAATACAGAGAAGGACAATCCAACCTCATGTGCTCCAAATTTTTATCCATGGGAGCCTCAGGTTTTCTGCATCTAGAGCCCTAATCCTTTTCCCTCCCTAACCTGCCTTCCCAGATGACACCAACCACCTGGCTAGAGCTCTCCAAAGTCTTCAGGGAAACTCAGTTACCCAAGGATCACTCCTCCCAACCCTCCTCCCCATGAATCTTTTTTTTTTTTAATTTTTTTTCCCCATGAATCTTTATTATAGTCTCTAGACAAAGCTTTGGCAATCAGAAATAAAGGTCTAATTTAATCTCATCAATGGAAAAGGCAGCCATCTGTTGATCTCCTCTTAAGAAAAGTCTTTTGAAAACTTCGTATGAGATGAATCCTTGGAATTCACTGGCTCCCTGGAATAAAAACACTGAAGAGACAGCGAGACACTACCCAAAGTTTTAAAAAATGGAAGTCAGCTATGTCTGAGTACATCTAGACAAGCACATTCTAAAGGATCTGTTCTGCTTGAAGGACAAATATCTTTCTTTTTTATTTCTGCTTATTTAAAGCCAGCTTACCAATCCAATCTTGTCATTAAATAAGAGGCAAAACTTCCATAGTGTCGTCTTGCCCCTACTCCTTAAACAAGTCGACCATGCCCACTAACTTCCTACTTTACCTAAATGCTTGTATTCCTTTAACAAAGTCCTTGATTCTGCTTTATACCCTGCCAGAGCTGTTTCTGATGTTTAAAAATTCTCCTCAGACTATCTTAAACTTGGACAGAACAATGAAAGCTGGTCCAAGATTACTTTCAGAGAGCAGATGCATGCATGGACACATGCTGCCAAATCTCTCAACTTATTGTCCTCTGTCATAGACCTCACCATTTTAATAATCCCAGCAAGAACCTCTTTGGTTGTCTTTCCAGATTCGATTCCTTCCCTTCCACACAAAACCAGGTTGTGACTTTATTACTTTAAAAGGGCCAAATCCCCAGGGTGGTGGTAAAGAAACCCATAGTGTTGCTCCAGAGTTAGGATTAGAGAAGAAATTTAGGTCCATAGGTCAAGCACTTCTGCTTGAGTTTGTTCCTTCCCTCCAGTTCCCCTTTCTAAACTTCCCCAGCTCCATACCTGTTGGCAGTGCTGGTGTTGCTGCTCCCGCTGCTGTGTTTCTGTGCCCGGCTCAACCTCCGTGGGGGCTTTGAATGCTGCAGTCGGGGGCTCGGCATGGAGGGGAACGACGAGGCGTAGCCATGTTCACACTCTGAAGAGAGCACGAAAAAAAGATGTAAGAACAACATAAATACTGAAATCCATGGATCCACAAATCCGAGGTCCTTACAGTAACAGGTTTTTGAAAGAAGTAAATTGTTTCCACTCTTTTTAGTTAGAAGATAAAAACCCCAGTCCTCGCCTAGACATCAATCTTGTGACATATACAGACCCAACTCACCGCCTGAAAAGAGGTACTTCCTCTAAACCAAGTAATTTCTCCTTCCTCTCCAAAATCCTTTCTCCAAGAATTCTTTTGGACATAAATGCTCTAAATTCTGACAACAGGTAACCGTTCCCTCAATGATTTCACTTGTTTCAAAAATCCCCTTTCCCTTGAACTCTCTCCATTCTAGAGTGTCTCTCTAAGCCCCACGTTTTTTTGTGTACATCAAATAACTCAATCGCCTGGTCTTAGAGGACGTTCTCTCTCCTGACACCACAGTTCCCGGAGTTCCTGCTCTTCACACCCCAATCTCTTCACAGCTCATTTGGTGGCCACCTGAAGGGACCCCATCTCAGCGCAGTCAGATCACGGAGGCCCTTCCCTCCCCGACTTTCCCACAGCCTCGCCGGTGCACTCGGACCCGCCCAGCTCCTGCCCCTGCCTCACCCGGGCCCCCAGAGTCACCCGCCCTCTCCCTCGCCCTCTCCCCCTCCGGGTCCCCGCGCCCCTGCAGCCCAGGCTACCCCCGACTCGCCCCACGCTGCCTGCGCGCACACACCGCCACTCACACGAGCACCTCTTCTCACACCTGTGCGCCTCACGCACACTCCACCTACAAACTCACGCGCGCCTCTCTCCACACAAACCCCCGCGCGCGCGCACCTCCCCTCACGCGCGTGCAAGTCGTCTCGCACCGCACGCGCACACCTCCCTTCACCCGCGCGCCCTCCCTCACCCGTCGCACCGCACTCCCCGCGCGGGCTCCAGCGGCGGAGGCGGGGAAACCCAGCCGTTACCTCGCTCCCGGCGCTCCAAAAACTCGGCTGCCTCCAGCAGACGCTGCACGTTGATCATCCGCACCCGCTCCATGGACACCGCGGGTGGCGACCGGGGCCTCCCCGCACTCCTTTCCCCGGCCGAGAGGAGGCGCCGCAGGCGGCTACAGTCCGGCACCGCCCCCGGACATGTGCGGCGGGCGGGCGGGCGGGCCAGCCCGGCCGCGGCTCTGCGCGCTCCCCGCCGCGCCCGCCGGGCTGCCAGCAGCCCGCGCGCGGTTTGTTTACCTCCCCGCGCGAGCACGGGGTAGGGGCGGGAGCAGCGCCGCGGCCCGCCCCCGCCCGTCCCTTCCTCTGCCCCCTGGGGAGCGCAGTCCCGCCTCCGCCCACTGCACGCCGGGAATCGTAGTACACACACAGCTTCAGGGCGCCCGCGTCCGGCAGGATTCCGCAGTGGCCGCTGGGAAATGTAGTCCCGCTGGGCTTCTTTTTTTTCTCCAGGGTGAAAGTAAGAAGTTGCCGGGTCTTGCTCGTGCTAGGGAAGGATTTGAGCCAGCTGTTGAGTCCACTCCCGGGAAGCTTATTTCTCTGTGACTCCCTGCGGGTGCCCAGGGGCTAAGACATTCCTTATTTGAAGTCCCACGTTCTAGTCCTCTACTACTAGTTTCTCATGTAACTTATGTGCCTCAGTTTCCTCATCTGCAAAATGAGTAAAGTAACACACCTGCACGGACAGCACACACAGAAACACTTGGAAAGCCAAAATCGCTGTTCAAAAACAAGGGACTATTTCACCACGGCTTCCATGAGGCTCTGCTTCCACACAGACAGGTTTTTGTTTTTTAATCTTATGTTTAAACACTGTCTCCTTCTGTTCCTCGCTAGTGCCTTTAGACTCCAGAAAAACCTCTGGTGCTGCAAGGGAAGGATACGATTCAGTGGGTAAGTGATTTGGTGCTGGAGTTAAACAGGGTTCTGCTTACACTTGCTGTGTGGACTTCAAGCCTCATGGATATAATTACTTCATTTGCTCAGTACACAGTAATGATAAACCGACTCGGACCCTGCTCTCAAGGAATGTATATTCAGTAGGGTTTACTGTGAAGATTAAATGAACCAACTCCAGCATTCAGTATACACTAGGCACTCAATAAGCGTAGGCTATAAGTGTTTCCTCTAATTCTCTCCTTGCAGAGAGGTAACTGAAAGCAATGGCTAAATAATGGCTGCCTCTGGCTACTCTCACTGCCATTCTCTTTCCAAATCCTCCATCTAACAAGTCCTCAAAGTCTAGGCCAGGATTCCTCAACCTTGGCATTATCAACATTTGGGTCTGGTTAATTCCCCCTTGGAGCAGAGGCTGTGAACTGTGCATTGCAGGATGTTTAGTAGCACACCACTACCTTCAGGTGTGACAACCAAAAATGCCTCCAGACATTGCCCAATGTCTCCTGGGGCCCAAAAACCTCCCCGCCTTCCCTGCTGACCTCCCCCCCCCAAGTTGAGAGTAACTGATCTAGGGAGAGGAAAGACAAGAGAATCTTAACTATTGAAGGCTCCAAGAGCAAGCTGGGAACTATGTAAACAAATCCACAATTTTTTCCCACCCTGATTATTTTAACCTGCTGGTTGACATCCAAAATAACAGGAAGCTCCTGGTGAGGGGAGAATTTTCCCTTCCCTGTGGTCATTTCATTGGCTACTACAGAAAATACTATCTTGGGATAGAAATATTACCCTCTCAGAAATGTTATGGGCTTCGGGCTGCATTTTAACACCCTCTCTCTTGTGCTTTTTTGCTGTTGTTGTAAAGTGAACGAAATCTCCAATGAGGTCACAAGCTGTAAAATTCTGCTAGCTCTTTTAAATACTACAGCTGGCACCAAATTTAAGAACCAAATAGATCAGGCATCCTCAAACTACGGCCCGCGGGCCACATGCGGGTGTTTTTGCCCATTTGTTTTTTTTACTTCAAAATACTATATGTGCAGTGTGCATAGGAATTTGTTCATAGTTTTTTTTAAACTATAGTCTGGCCCTCCAATGGTCTGAGGGCAGTGAACTGGCCTCCTATTTAAAAAGTTTGAGGATCCCTGAAATAGATGTTCCATCAAATGCAAGGAGACCCCAAATGAGAGATGTTCATAAGCCACAGGAGAATTAATTTTATTTATTTATTTTGTAAAGGCTTTGAAAAAGAAAGCTTTTTCAGCTGTTGGCTAGATTGTTGCAGATCTGGGTTTTCCCACTGGGTGTTGGTAGCAATCACCCTCCATCCTCAACAAGGGACATGTTGGGTAGGGGTGGGATGCAATTGTTTACAAGAAAATACCATTCATTCAGAACATCTGTTAGTTCAGGGTAGACATTATCAGGTTGAAAGTCAGATTCCACCACTTGCAGAACCCCTTTAAGCTTTAGGTCTCAAATTGCTAAGGGCTATCCCAGGAACTTAAAAGAGGCAGTTTATGACAAATACAAGTCTACTTTGCCCAATGACTGGTAAACCCATGTGACAAGAAAAGTAGTGCAAACTGAAAATATACATAAATTCAAGATGGGTTTAATTCTACAGGTCATAGAGCCATAGCAGATTAGTAAAAGAAGGCTAAATAGATGCTTGGGGCCCATGCCTTGCTTTTCAGAGTTAATCTCCAAGTGAATTAACCAGTCCTTCTAGAGGGCCAAGACGGAGATGAGGAAATGGAAAGTACAGCAAGAGTCGCCAAAAGGCCACCTGCTAATACTAAAGAAGAGAGGTAATGGTGATTGTGGGCAGTAGCTACTGTTAAGGGGTGGTTTATGTACAGAAATCTCCAGCCTTTCCTAAAAGCAATTGAGACGCCACTTCCTTCTCCCTGCTCTGGCTGCCTCCTGAAGTCCTGGCTTGGACATGAGCCACAGCAGCCTGCAGCACAAAGCTTAGGGGTCTATCCTCAGGAAAGCAATGCTACCCACAAACCATCCCTCAGCAACAGTCTCAGCCTGGAGAAACCCAGAGGCAGCCTTTCTTTTGCTCAGATGAATCTAGTTTGTATTACAAATACAGATGGGGAAACAAGAAAAGCAAGGCTTCCAAAGTCTACTGACAAAAGAACCAGAAATACTACCCATAGTCTCTGGTTCTATCCTCTCCCTAAAGTACCTCTCTGGGTGGGAGGTAGTCTCATTTGAAAAAGGAGAAGGTCCCTCAGAGTTCCCCAGGCGTAACAATCACAGCCTGGATGGGGGCAGTCTGACTTCTGAAGGAAGCAGGCAAAGCTTTCAATTTTCAGGGGTCCTTTTCCAGCACAGTTTACTAAGTGCAGATTTTCAAGTGATTTATTGCAGATTCATAAACAATGGAAGCTGGTATGTTATATCTTTTCTGCAGAGAGGCGAGATGGAGCCAGGTGAAGGGGCCATGATGTTAAGTTACAAGTCCAAAGTCACTGTGTTGGTGACACCTGGTGCTTAGAACTTTCCTGAAACTGCAAAGTGCTTACTGTGTAGGGCACTGTTTCCTGCAGTTATTTTAAGGATGGGGGTTTTCAAATAATCAAGGTTGGGGAGAGGGGAGAATGAGCTCTGAGCTCCTAAATGAAAACCATAACAGTTGTACATTTTTCCATCCCCCACCCCCAAATGAAGACCGCAGCCTCCTCCCCACCTCTCTCTTCAGAGCCCAGAAACGTGAACAGCAGCAGAAAACCTTTCCCTCTCTGCCCAGTGAGTCAGCCTTGCCTAACTTCATGCGTAAGCTCTCCTCAAGTCAGCGGCAGCTCAGAGCTGCGGGTCTGTGTGCAGCCGAGATAAATTTGGGTCTAGAAGGGATGACGTAATGCTAAACCCGAGAGGTAGCTGCCGCCTCCCAGGGCTCCAGTCACCAGGGCTGCAGGCTGACATCCCAACCACACAGAAACGCACCAAGCCTCCAGGTGTCCGAGCTGGGGAGAAAGGGAAAGGACATGAGGTGGGGGGAACGGCAGGGGGAGGCAGTGTTAATCTGAGACGGCTGAATCTGGAAGTTTGTTGTTTTTTAACTCCAGTTTTTCTGGTGAGATCAGACTATTGGCAAAGACTCAAACAGCTACACTTGCACCCTGACCCATCTCTCCCCTCCTAGAAAAGGGATTCTTACACTTTATTAAATGGCCCTTATTACAGCATCTATTTCAGTGATTATAATGGATGTGTTAATCTCTCTAATGTCCTTTTCCTTCTTTTTTGCATGAAGTTGGATCCAGGAAGAAATCTGCATTGCAGGACCAAATTAATATGTTCATCTAAGTGGCTTTGCTTGCTCTGGAGCACCCATTTGGGTGCTCTCAGGTGCAACTGACAAGATATTTGGGAGGATTTTGCTAGGGCCACACCAAGTGAATGTTTCTCTAAAGAACATTTCATGGTTTATGTCATAGAAGTTTATATTATTAAGCTTATTTCTCAATACAGTCTCCATTTTTCAGTTGAGAAAATTGAAGCTCAGAGAGGTGTGGTAATTTGCCCAAGGCCACACAGCTGTCTATCAAACCGATGGAGCAAGGGTTGAACTCAGGCCTGTAGTCCTGTGCTCTCTTCTCATCTCCACAATTCTCTTTCTGGTTGATTCATGTTTAAAGAAAAAACAAAAAGTGGAATAAGTTTTCTGATCTTTTAAACCTGTGGGGCCCCAATCCTTTAAGTGTCAGGATCAAGTTACATGCCCAAAGGATCCCAAAATTGCTTTTTCCCTAAGGAGAGGTTGCCCTCAGAGTCAACTCGTTTTCTGCTGGTGAAGACTGAAAGCCCTGAGCCCAAACTCACTCTTCCACTGTAATTAAAAGACCACCACAGGTAAACAATCTTTGTTGCATGGAAATAGTTTCCTTCATGAGAAATGCCTCCCCAATACTTTTTTCAAATGACTTTTCATCATTTGTTGTTGTAGTCACACATTATTCTCCTATATTTTGTGGCTGTAATCATTTATACTGGTAGATTTCAGGACTTTCAGCCATATAACGTGGTCAGCCATGGTATGTTATTCTTTTGAAGCACTGCTCAATTCCATGAGTTAATACTGTTGTTTAGAATTTTTGCATCTATATTCAAAAGCAAGAATAATTTTCTTTTTTGTTGCATTTATGGGTTTTGGTATTGCAATGATCTATTCTTTCAAAGTTAGATGCAACTTGGTTTTAAAACCTTTAAAAAAAAAGAAAGGCTGCCAGAGGCCTTCTCCTGCTGCTAAGAGGATGCCCCACATTCTTGCCACAGCCCTGGGTAACCCTCCCTCCCCAGCCAGGAGCTGCCCTAGAGTTGCCCTGCCCCCACCCCTTGGCACCACAACCCCCTTCCAGGCAGCAGAGGTCACTGTTATGCCCAGCCAGGCCTAGACACTAAACCACGCATTCAGCTCCTGCAGCCTTGTGTCTGAGTTCTCTTAGCTTCAGGTGCAGCATTTATAATAAAAACACCAGGCTCTTACCTATCTGAAGACATAGGTGATCTCACCGTCTCTTCTAGCTCTAGTATTCTGATTCTAGGATGCTGGGATTCCCCAAAGGTCCTAGAACAATGTACATCCATTGCCCACTAGCTGCCATGTAACTAGAGCTGACTACAAGCACAGAACTGCTCCTGCTGTCAGTTCCTTTAATCCTCAGCACACCTCTGAGATTCCTGTTTTACAGATGAGCATCAGAAAGGTTAAGTGATTTGCCCAAGATCACACAGGCAGATTTAAACCTAGACGTTCTGACTCTTGGACCCCACATTAGGTTCCATCAGATGAGGTCCAACAGAATTGGTTAGGGCAATGGTCTCAACCAAGGGCAATCCCATCCCTCTAGGAGGCTTCAGAAATGTGTAGGAGGCTCTTTTGGAATGTCACAATGACTGGGGGTGGGGTTCCAGTGGCATTTAGTGAGTAGGAACCCAGGATGTTAAATCCACCAGTATTCCAGACTAATCTGCACAAAAACTGTCCCACCAATAGCTCCTTTGTTGAGAAACACTAGGTCAGAAAGTTAAGACAGAAAAATCATCTATTCAGTAAATATTCCCTAAGCATCTATTATGTGCTGGGCCCTAAGCTAGATGCTGAGGATAGATAAGGAACAAAACTACTTATGGTCTCCGCCCTCAAGGTGGTTGCATTCTAGCTGGACAGACTGATGATAAGCAGGTAACATAATTGTAAATTGTGAAAAATAGGATAAGGGATAAATGATAAAAGGGTGGGTAGGTTTAGGCAAGTAGGTAGGGGTGCTGGGAAAATCACAAAGGCTGTCTAGGACATTTTCCCAAACTTTAATGAGCACACAAATCACCTGAAAATTGTGGTAAATTGAGGTTCTGCTTCAGCAGGCCTGGGGGCGGGAGGGGGGGGGCTGGAAGTCTCATTTTTAACAAGCTCCCAAAGGATGCCAAGGTAGCCCATCCACGAACCACATTCACTCTGAACAGCAGGGGTGAAAGCCATGGCAAGGAGTTTGGATTTTTATTCTAAGTGAAACAGGAAAGAAACTACTGAAGGGCTTTGGCCAGGTGTGGTGGCTCACACCTGTTGTCCTAGCACTTTGGGAGGCTGAGGCAGAGGGATGGCTGGAGCCCAGGTGTTCAAGGCTACAGTGAGCTATGAATGTTCCACTGTACTCCAGCCTGGGTGACAAAGTGAGGCCTTTAATCAAATGAGTAACATGAACCCAGTTATATTTAGGATCATTCTTGTTTCCTAGATCTGAATCTGGGAGAGGAAGACGTTGGGCCTACATCATTTGACCAGAACCAGCTGGCACACACTGCTGCAATGACAGCCAGGGCCTAACGCTCATCTCCGCAGCTCGCACTTGCCTCTCTCTTCCGGCTTCTCTGGCAGAAGCCCTTGGCTCCACATACAGGCCAGCCCAGCTGCCCTCCAAGCTCGAGGCCTTCAGGAAGCCTAGCACAGCCAAACAGGGTGTGGACTCACACTTCTGACACCCTAGCTTGCAGAGCCACAGGAGCCATACTGGTTGGGTGAGTTCTCCAGGGGCTGCTGGGCAAGGTAGTATTGCCTGTGCAAGTGGTAATACCCTAGACCATTGCCCTCTTGAGAAAGGGGCCTACTTGAGACTCTAGTGTCAATGCCCTAAGAGCCTGGAGGGTTTTGGCTAATCTCTTTCTGTCCTCAGATGAGTGGGAAGAAAAGGAAGCAACCCCAGGGGAACTCCCAAAGGAACTCCCTCAGCCTGGACTTAAAACATCACAGATTCCAATTCTTGCCTCTTGCTAACTTCTTGTTCCATGAAGGTTCTGCCAGAGTCCCAAGGTCTCTGTAGGAAAAATGAAAATCCTGGGTTTGTGTTTCTGCTCCACTTTTTGTTAGTATGTAGCTTTGGGAAAGTTAGTCGGCCTTGCTAAGATCAAGGCTTTCCTCATTTATAAAATGAAGGTAATTAGAGTACCCACCCATTGGATGTTTGTGAGGATTAATATAAAGTGCTTAGCATGGTGCTGGCACATAGTAAATGCTCAGTAAAAGGAGGCCATTATCATTATTCCTTTGGAAAACAGAGAAGGCATTGCACTTGTCAGCAGCCCTCTTGGGAACAGGTTATTACACTACCAGGAAACAGACAAGAATTGTTGATTGGTTTCTGTTTGTCTGTCATGTTGGAACTGGAACTGAAGACCATACATGCTTCACTTTGGAAGCACCATGCACGGTGCTTGGTGCCTGGCAGGTTTTAGAAATGTGTTGAATTGAGCTAAATTTTACAGCTGGTAGAAAGAATGAAACAAAGTTGTACATAAGGCACTCAGAGTCTTGGGAGCCAAGAAATATGGTAGGATGGCCAGGCTGTGGTGGAGGGAAGAGGGAGATGACACAGGCATGCCACACGGTAGTTCTAGGCCCCTGTAGAAATAAAAACAAAGGCCATACCAGCTCCCACTTGCCACCCATGGCCAGAAACAGAGCAGCCCTGCACATGCTCTCCATTCTAATACAATAGCCTACCTGGGGACAGATTATCTTTATTCAAGTATCCTTGCTAATAGCAGTGAAGACACAGAGTATGATATTTTAAATAGTAGATAATCCAAATCCCTGTTTATTGGCCTTAGTTTGAATTTCCCAGTCTCCTTTCCCCTCAGGACAATATGCTTATCTTTCTAATTTTGCTGTGTTTAAATTTCCATAGCAGACGCTGGAGTTGGATATTTGAGGTATGTGCCAAGGGCATGCTGCATGTATGGGAGAGTGGGCTTGGTAGGAACACTGGTGTGGACAACCCTCCAAGTGTAGAAGGTCCCTATCTGTAAAGAACTGAGAGTGGAATTTGTTTATCTACAAAGTTACTTACATGGTACTTGGTTTCCTAAGCTCAGGCAGTTAGGAAAAGAAGAAGAAAAAGAAAAGTCAGATATGTAGAAATTATAGGAAAAACACAAAAACACAAAGGATTTTAAACATGGAGGGGGCAGGCAGGGAAGGAGGGAACTATTCCTTTTAGAAGCCCAGGATAAATTATTATTCTGTCTGTAATCATGGCTAGAAACAAAGACATAAAGCCCAAGTCAAATGCCATCTCACACTTTTGGGGTTTACTTTAAGACAACTGAATTTCCAAAACCTGGCATTGGAATGAACAAACTCACAAAACAAATTTAGAATTACTGGCACACAACATAATTCCACATCTTACCAAAGCATTAATAGTTGCTGCAAGGGCCTGTTCAAGGGAGTTTCTCTAGTCTAAATTTTTAAAAAAGGGATTCTGTTTACATAAATTTCCTGGAGACTTATTGCTCAAAGCAGGGGTTACCTGAACTTTCAAAATGTTTCGCAAGCAAGGGGCCCAGCACACATTGTGCCAAGATGAGGAAGCATAGAAGTAGCCTCTTGCTGCAGATGATGGTAGTAAATGTCAATTATTTTTGGCTGGAGAGATCAAGCCAGCTGTTGACAGCTTTAACACCTCTGGCCAGGCCACTCAGGTATCATGATAAGACAATTGCTTCCTTTAAGTTTAGCAAAAGTGCCAGAGGACAGATGTCTGTCACTGGGGAATTGAAACCCACGTGTGTGTGTGTGTGTGTGTGTGTGTGTGTGTGTGTGT
>VSMD01052099.1:0-16801 GCA_008750895.1 Mirza zaza
TTTTTTTTTTTTGAGACAGAGTCTCACTTTGTTGCCCAGGCTAGAGTGAGTGCCGTGGCGTCAGCCTAGCTCACAGCAACCTCAATCTCCTGGGCTCAAGCGATACTACTGCCTCAGTCGCCCGAGTAGCTGGGACTACAAGCATGTGCCACCATGCCCGGCTAATTTTTTTGTATATATATTTTTAGTTGGTCAGTTAGTTTCTTTCTATTTTTAGTAGAGATGAGGTCTCGCTCAGGCTGGTTTCGAACTCCTGACCTTGAGCCATCCACCCGCCTCGGCCTCCCAGAGTGCTAGGATTATAGGCGTGAGCCACTGCGCCCGGCCTGAACCCCAGAATTAAGTAGCCTTACTCACCCCATGGCAGCCAGTGATTTTCTGGGTAGTCTGCCCCTATGAAATCAGCCATGGAGACTCAGAATGTGGGCTCTCAGGGGGGAGGCTAGCTCCCAAGGGAGAGGACAAGGAAGGATTAATTGATGGAGCAAGATCCCCCTGCTTATCCCATGGCTACCAAAATTTTCTTGCCACCGTGGCTCTAATTTGGTGATCTTTCTTACAACCAGTACTGGCGACAACTCTGCTGTCAATACGCCTGGAAGACGTAGCCCCTGCCAATACTGGCCAAAGGCGCTTCCACCGCAGTGATGGCCCAGCAACCCCTGCACCAAGGCTTCCTGACGCCTGGTCAAGGCGATAATGTCTGGGCCGACTCCTGTGGTTGCCAGACTCGATAAAGCTGCTGAAGAAGTTGCTGGCACCAGAAGGTCTGCCTGCTCAGCGTCTCTCAGAGCTCGTGGATAAAGAGCTCTTGTGGTTTCTACTCGCTCTCTTCAGATTCAGGCTGGGTCAGTGAGGACTGAGAAGGAGGCCACTCCGAGGCACAGACACAAGCCAGCGATGGCGTGACTCCAAGTGAGGTCATTCCTACCATCCCAGAGAAGATAGCACTTACCACGCAGCCTTTTCCTCGTGTCCCTGTCTGCGTCACATCACTGTAGTGAATTATATGATTCAGTAATACTTATAAACCCTTTAACAATCTTGTGAATAACACATTACTTGCAATGTGCCTTTGTGTTGGTGTTAAAAACATGAATATGTTAAATGTAAATGTGCAAAATACGTCTGTTTTTACAACCCAGTTTTGGTATTTCTTAATGTTATATTTCAGGAGTCTCAAAAACAGAAGGAATTTGGGGTCCTCTCAGTCTCCAAGAGGCCCCCCACCTCCCTATACTCTAGACTGCTGTCCTTGTATCAAACTTGTTCACCTTAGAACTCTCTTTCCTGAAGGGGATTCTTTCCCAGGAGGTTCTTCTATCCTGCTCACAAGTCAGTCTCTGCTGGACACCCCCATCGACCCCTAGATCCTTGTGACATGTCTGGACATGCTGAGTCCTAGAGTGAACTCAGCTTAGGCTCATGCTGGGTTCCTTGTGTGAGTAAGGAATGAATCAGGAGAGGCTTACCTAAATTAATCCTGTAGCTTAATTAAATGAATAGGAACAGCCTTC
Organism: Mirza zaza; assembly: GCA_008750895.1. Taxonomy (NCBI): domain Eukaryota; kingdom Metazoa; phylum Chordata; class Mammalia; order Primates; family Cheirogaleidae; genus Mirza; species Mirza zaza. The sequence goes on from VSMD01052099.1 coordinate 1,518, forward strand.
CCAGGGTAGCTATAAAGAGAACCCTGTTTCTTGGATTTATTTCCATTCTTCCTCCAACTTTAGCTTCTATTCAACGTTTAGTCCTTGACTAAATCAGCACGTATCAATAGTCACACCTAGAAATCTTGTGAGTACATTCGGAATTTAGGGAATGTTTAGAAAAAATTTTTGTCAAGGATCTGAATGAACAAACGTTGTTGGGGAGTTCTAGATCATCCTGCATTTTGTTTTTCTCACTGGAGTTCTCAATTCTGCTTATATTTAGGACTCAAATGTATTAATGATTTTGTGTTTTCTCTGAATTCCTTGGGGAAGGTGTTTATTGAAATGCCTGAGGTTAATGGCAGGAAGGAGGAAGTAGATAAAACTTCCATACTTGATTGGAAAAATCTTGTAGCTCTTCATGAATGTGTTGTCATCTCAACTCTGAGCGAAGTCTACCATTCATGGGATTCTTTGGGTAGTTATTGCTATTGTTGATTCACTGGCTATTTTAGCTAAAGCCACCATTATTGTGTACGTGACTTAGGCACAGAAGGAAAGCTGGGTGGCCTGATGCTATCTTGGGTAACTAGAGCGTTGCTTCTGGAAGTGAGAAGCTGCCTCTAAATTATTCAGTGAGCCTTCTTCCAGTTCACAGGCCTTTCACAACAGTGGGGAAAGCAGTGGGAAAACTCAGTGATGGTTTTGACACAGCAGGAATGAACGGGAAGGAAAAAACAGGGGAAGAGGAGTCCTCAGTTGGAAGACACCAAGCCCATGTCTGCTCAGCTCTTTTCCAGGTGGGAATGTTGGAAGAGAAGGGGGAAGGGTTTAGTGGCTCTCATTCAGGGTTACTGAAATCCTTGGGGGCATTTATTCAGGGATATGTTCACCTGTATATTGTTTGTATGTCTCTTTTTTGCTAGACTACTTACTCCTTGAGGGAAGGGATCTTATTTATGTCATTTCAATGTTATATACCCACCTCTGTCACTTAATGACTTTTTTTTTTTTTTTTGAGACAGAGTCTTGCTTTGTCACCCATGCTAGAGTGCTGTGACATCAGCCTACCTCATAACAACCTCAAACTCCTGGGCTGAGGCAATCCTCCTGCCTCAGCCTCCCAAGTAGCTACAACTACAGGCGTGCACCACCATGCCTGGCTAATTTTTTCTATTTTTAATAGAGAATGGGTTTCACTCTTGATCAAGCTGGTCTGGAACTCCTGACCTCAAGTGATCCTCTTGCCTCAGCCTCCCAGAGTGCTAGGATTACAGGTGTGAGCCACCACGCCCAGCCAGTGACTTTTAATAAATACATGTGGAATGAAATTGTGCTCTGTTTGAACTTTTGCATTTAACTCTATTCATATACTCAAAAAAATCATGAAATAAATCTATTTGTTTCACTTTCTACTGAGCTCACATTGCTTCTCACACTTGAAGTTGGCCTGCTTTTCTCTAGGTTGAACAACTATGTCAGATGCCTTATAGTCTCAAAGAGATTAATTACTTAGAGGATTAGTCCCTTAAATAGTATTAAAACAACAGAGATTAAAGCACTTCCAAATTTTATTGGGCACCATGTTAAGTGCTTCTGGGCACTACAGGCATGCTACAGACCTGCTACAGACATTCTATTCTGGGGATGGAAAACTTTCCCTCTAGCCTCCTAGGTTCAATATTTGGGGCCCACTAATCAAACTAATAAAAGACAGTGTAACAAGAAGAGAAAAAGTTTAATTACATACAAACACACAGTTCTTTACAAAAGAAAATGTGGCTCAAGCAGGCAGCCAGGATTTGGGGCTATACAACCTTCTAGGGCTAAACAAAGTAAAAGAGGTTTTGGGCTTGATGGGGGGTAAATTATGGAAATGTGACCAAGAAAGGTATGGTAAACAAGGTTTGTTTACGAAGGTTTATTATGCAGATTTAAGTTGGCCACCTTCTCCATTGAGAAGAGTTGTCATTCTTCTCCTTCCTGGTTTGGGAAAGGGAGACACTTTTACAAATGAAAATTTCCTTTATAAATATAAATTTCCTTTATAGAAAGGGAGACCCAGTATGCTATTTTCAGAGATTTTCCTGGGACTGCTGTTCCTTAATTGCCTTCAGCTCAGAATAACTCGTATGCCAAAGAGGCCTATTTTGGGGTGGCATGTTCTGGTACCCTTCACTGTCATAGTTCTTCCTACATCAGGATAGGTTTTTAAAATTAGATATGCTTCGGTATATACAATCAATACATTTTGGAAGAAAAAAAATGCTCATTTCTGTAGGTCCCTGGTGTTGCTAAGGGACTTCATTGGACAGAGTCCAGTGGCCTCAATTATGGATGTCATACTCTATGTCTAGGAGTAAGATCATTTATGACAGGCAGGCAATAGGCCCAGAGTCCATTGCAGATATGTCAGTATGCAGGATGATACAGAAAGGAAAGAGAGCATGGCACGTTAGTGGACTAGCGAGTTCAATGTGTCTGGAGTGTTGAGTGCAGCCTGAGCCCAGGGAAAGCTAAAGGTCAAAGCTGGATGCATGTGTGCCTCCCTGGCCTCCAATCCTGCTATTTCCCTCAATACCCCCTATTTTCATTTTGGGATTCATCCCTTCTCCATGTCATTGCTTGTGGTCTAGATGAGGCTCTAGCTCTGAGGGTGGGAATTGAAAGGAAGCCTAAGCCAATGGGCAAACCATATTTTCTAGACACAAGGGTGGGATTGACTGGCTAGTCGGTGTGAATTTCTGGACTTTTCTTAAGAATTCTCAAAGACACTTGCTGTTTTCTACCAGATTTGAACATAGAAGGAAGTTGTTCCCAGAGCAGGTAGCAGCGATTTTGGCACTGTGGGGAGACAGACCCCCTGAGAATGGAATCAACGCATATGAAATTGAGTCCTGGGACAGAGAGAAAATGGATCCTGGTGATATTATTGGAGTCCCTTTAACATGATGTGCCTGAACTTTCCAATCACACGAGCCAACACATTCCCTTTTTGGTTTAGGCCAGTTTGGGTTGAACACTCTATTATTTGCAACTGCAAAAATCCCAGAGTATACCCTAGGGTAGCCAAGTTCCTTCACTGAGCCCAAAGAGTGAGCACAGGATTGAGAGAAAAAGCCAAACAAATTATAAAAAGGATGCTGGAAAGGTCTATGGAGTGTGAGCAATAGCTGTGGCTAAGTGATAAGATCTATGATAATGCCCTTGACATGCAAATGGTTGTTGGGTCAGCAGCTGATATCCTACTTACCTTCCAATTCATTTTGTTAAGTTTAATTTTTGGATAAGTCTCAAATATTCTTATTTGAAACATGGCTTTAGTAATCTAAATATGGCATACAAAACTTTCCAAGACCTACTGACCTTCTGAGAAGTATTTGAACCATAAAAACCAAAAATAAACTAAATTCCTTTTCTAAAATTTTCAACCATCTGAAAATCAAAAAGGGCCATAGATTCCTACAGTTCAATTTACTGCGAGTCTTAGTTACCAATAGCAACAGATAGTTATTTTGAACACAGTCTCGACATTGCTTTCTTTCTCCATATTCTTGTTGGCAAATGTGTAGACAATCTATAGTAACCTCCCACAGAAAGCACATGAGATTATTCCAGATAGTCATAGACACATGATAAATCACCCTTCAACCCTTGACACATGCTCCGTGTCTGTGGCTTTGATTCCATTATTGTTTTTCATCCTTGCTGATCAGAACACAAGGTGCTCTCACGGTTAGAGGTTCGTATAACCCACACAAAAATGTGGATAAGTGAATAGCTCATGAAGAAAAGAGTGTGTACGGTGGATTTCTAAAAACCACTGCTGGGAAGGAAAGCGATGATTTGGGGCTGGCTGAGAAATTTCACTGTCACATTCAAACTCCTGCAGAGTCTAACCATTTCTCTTTCGGAAGAGTGGTGGTTTATTCTCACAAATCCTTTTCATTCATATCTAGGAAATTTGGGGTAACATTTTCTAGCCGTGGAATGTATCTGTGACCCTTCTTCAATCCAGTTCTTTGTACCTAATACCAGGTCATCTAGTGACAGGTGAATTAGTAGGAACAGTTTTGTGTGAAGGTAATTTTAGTGTTTAACCCACTGAAACTTTCTGTTCTTTGAACATATAGTGCAAGTCAATGAGCACTTAATTATCCCTCTAAAGGTTTCACGTGTATTACTTTTGTCTCTTTATCTGGGTCCCATAAGACAGAAAGTTCCTTCTCCGGGATGGAGAATTGTTTTCTCCGTACCCCTTACCCTGAGAAGGTCCCAGCAATGGGGGTGGCTGCCACATGGTCTCTGCTTGCCTACCTGAAAATGTACACTGCCCTCCTATACTTACCAGCATGTTCCTTCTCTTCTCCTTTTCATTTGAGTTCCCATGACCTTCAAGCATCATGCATTGGACTCCTCAGCTGCCTCTGTAGCTGAGGTTGGCATCTCTAGCGCTCGTCCCTCTTCATGCCAGCTTCTTGTTCTCCGTATCTTCTTCTTCACTGACTCATGCCATTGAGGCTCACGTGTACCAGTAACCAGAACTCAATATGTTATGACAGACCAGATTAAGAAAATAATAGTGTATCTGTTATCTATTGCTACCTAATAAATCATCCCAAACCTTAGTGGCTTAAAAGAACAACATTTATTCTGCTCATGTATCTGCAATTTGGGCAGAGCTTGGCAGAAACAGCTCGTCTCTGCCCCACCTGGCATCAGTCTGGAGTGGCTCAAAGTCTGGTGTCATCTGAAGGCTGTCACTCACCCACGTGCCTGCTGGTTGATGTTGGGCCAATTCAAACAGCTGGGGCTCCTCGAGCATCTCGCTCCATTTCCATGTGGCCTGTCCATGTGTTCCCACCAGCACAGCAGCTACTCGGGGGACAGACTTCACATATGTCAGCTCAGGGCTTTTGAGAGGTGTGTCCTGAGAGAGAGCCCGGTGGGCACTGTATTGCTTTTTCTAACCTAACCTCAGAAGTCATCGAGTGTCACTTGCACTGCATTATATTCATTAAAAGGGAGTGAAAAAGGCCAACCTATATTCAAAGGGGAAAGAATTAAACTGCATTATATTATGTGAGGCTAATCAAAGCATTTGCAGATTTGTTTTAATACCATTGCATGGCTCATCTCCACTCCACAGAGTGTGAATTGGCTCACTCACCACCAAGACCTCTCTCTCTCCATGTGCTTTCTTTTTTTTCTTTTTTTCTTTTTTTTGAGACAGAGTCTCACTCTGTTGCCCAGGCTAGAGTGCCATGGCATCAGCCTAGCTCACAGCAGCCTCAAAGTCCTGGGCTCAAGCAATCCTCCTGCCTCAGCCTCCCGAGTAGCTGGGACTACAGACATGCGCCACTATGTCCGGCTAAATTTTTCTACATATATTTTTAGTTGGCTGATTAATTTCCTTGCTCTTGCTAAGGCTGGTCTCGAACTCCTGACCTCAAACGATCCGCCCACCTCGGCCTCCCAGAGTGCTAGGATTACAGGCGTGAGCCACCGCGCCCGGCCGCTTTCTTATCTTTAAAAAGACTACCCTGGGCTCATTCACATGGCACCATGTTCCAGGAGGGAAACTGTAGAAGCTTCGAGGCCTAGGCTCAAGCTTGCATAATATCATTTCTGCCACATGCTGTTGGTCGAGGCAGGTCACAAGGCCAATCCAGATTTGAGGAGGAGGAGATACACCGAAGCCCTTGATGGAGAAGTTGAAAGAATATGTGGCTAGTTTTGATCTCCCACATATGGCTATCCAGGCGTCTCTCCTTGGACAACAGGAGTGAGAAAACGGAGTCCTGACGTGCAAGAAGGGTTAGCTGCATCCAATCTGTATCGAGGTGGCACAGGAAGCTGTGTTGAAAGGAGTGTCTGGGAGTGTTTCCTTTCTGTCTTGCAGGGAATGCCCCTTCCTCTCCTCCATGGGGACAGATTGTGGATCTGCCTAACCTTTGTGCATGACGAGGCACAGAGAATCACCCATCAACCAACTTTCTACCTGAGAGATGGTAAGGAGGGGGTGTGCCATCTTCAGGAGATGACCAAGTAGGGGTCCTGAATGTCACCTTTTTCATCCTCCTCAGAGCAAAGTAACACACTGACATGTGAATGGAGGGTGGGCTGAGGAGCTGTGAGTTGCTCCCTTACAGTGTACAGCAGGCGTCCTCAAACTACGGCCCGCAGGCCACATGCGGCCCAACAAGGACATTTATCAAAAACACCCGCTGGGTGTTTTTGCCACCGCTGCCTGTCCTGCTTAGCAGCCAAAGCGCCCCGGGCCCAGAGTGCACAAGTGTGGAATGTGCTCTGCACTCTCCAATGGCCCTCCCACGGTCTGAGGGACGGTGAACTGGTCCCCTGTTTAAAAAGTTTGAGGACTCCTGGTGTACAGTGTATGGGAAAGAGGCAGGTGGGCTGAGAACAGTGCTGGGCCTCACTGAATTGCCTGTCACCCCTTAGCTCTACCTCCCCAATTTTCTACATGCTCTTTCCACACGGAGAATACTGTCTTTAAGCCTCCCCTTCTGTCCTGTGGGCACACTGCACCTCCCCACAGCTTAGAGGAGTCGAGGCCCTGTTCCCGCTTGTGACTTCACGCTCAGCCATCAAAGGCTTCAGTGGGACATCAGCAGACTCCTCCCCCCCCCCCCCCCCCCCCCCGGGCCTCTCCTCCTCGGAAGACGGAGTAGCTGAACTCAGCCTTCACTCCAGCCCATGTGGACAGGCTTGGGGTGAAGGGGCCATGGGTGAACCAATACCCAATACCACGCCACAAGCAATAACTGGCTCATTTCTCATACCCTGTCATGGAGAGAACTAATTTTGCTTTTTCATTGACCTTCTTTAACATGATTTTGATCCGACTTCTTATGAAATATAATAAGAGCCCTGGCCTTATGATGGTAGAGGTTCTTTTACCTCATTTTCATTACAGAGGGCCTCACATTAACTGCACAGGCCTTTATTTGGGCTCTCATGGATGAATGGCACAATTCTTGATATCTTGGTATCTCTTAGATTCCTGAATTTCTAGTCCTAAAATTGCAGATGGAGGGAGGTGGGGAGGAACCAGGGAGGATTTAGTTTCTTCCCAAGAACATCCCTGAAAAGGGGAGACAGGCATGGAGGAATCGATTGGAATAGCCTTGCCCTTCATTATATTTTGATTAGATCTAAGAGTCCCAGCAGGATAATATAATGTAGCTCATGGGTCATCAAAAGTACTCAGGTGCAGTGCCTCACATCTATAATTCCAGCACTTTGGGAGGCCAAGGTAGGAGGATCGCTTGAGGCCAGGAGTTTGAGATCAGCCTAGGTGACAGAGCAAGACTCTATTTCTAAAAAAATAAGAAAAGAAAAAGTACATAGGCATATTTTTCTTTTCCTTTTCTTTTCTTTTTTTTTTTTTTTAGAGACAGAGTTTCGGTCTTGCTCAGGCTGGCCTCGAACTCATGGGCTCAAGCAATCTGCTTGCCTCAGCCTCCCAGAGTGCTAAGGTTACAGGTGCGAGTTACTGTACCTGGCCGATAGGCATACTTTTCAAACATGGATAAATTTGTAATGTGGAGTGTAGGTGTGTAGTCAGAATCCACACTACGTGTTAGATATGTAGGTGTGTAGACATACTGGAAAAAATTTGTCTTAAAATAATTTCTCCAGGCTAGGTGTAGTGGCTCATGCCTGTAATCCCAGGACTTTGGGAGGATGAGATGGGAGGGTAGCCTGAGGCCAGGAGTTCAATATAAATCTGGGCAACATAACGAGACCTCATCTCTACAAAAATAAAAACAAAAAAAAATTAGTGGAGTATGGTGGCACATGCCTGTAGTCCTAGCTACTTGGGAGGCTGAGGCAGGAGGATCCCTTGAGCCCAGGAGTTTGAGGCTGCAATGAGCTATGATCACACCACTGTACTCCAGCCTGGGAGACAGAACACGACCCTGTCTCTTTAAAACAAAACAAAACAAAACAAAATTTTCTCCAGAATCAGGATTTATACTTTTTGTACTTCAAAGATATTTCTAATTGTCAGAAAATATTTTAGGCCAAATGTGTTCCAAAAGGTGTTAGAATCTTACTGTTGGATATAAGTGAGTCTATATCCATTCATTCATTCATTTGCTTTAAAACTATTTTTTTGAGCATGTTCTATGTGTCAGATACTCTAGTAGATCCTGGGGATATTACAGTGAACAAGAAACAGGATCCCTACCCTCGGGAGATGACAATTTAAAAATCTTGGAAATACCACTGCATTTTGACTGTGGGTCTAAAAGCATTATGTAGCTGCCGTGCGGATCCTGGCTAGTCAGCTGCTATTCTGACGACCTGCCCCATGAGTATCTTTACCCACCACATTCCAACACCCCAACCTCCTACCTCTGGATTTTGCTGCCTAATTCTCTCATTGATCCACAATTTTCCAGTTCAAGTTGAAGACAGCAATCAGGAAAATCATAAAGCATGTTCCTATCTTCTTTGAGATTGACAAGTTAGTTGTGTTTTCAGCAGCAAAGCATATGGGCCATTGGTTGACTTTATAAACTGCATATCATCAGCTTTGTCATTAAGGGAAATACCTCCAGGATTCTTGTAATAATATAACCGTGAGTTGTCATTTTAGGTGGTAATGTGAGATTTTTGTCTCTTTTTACAGTTATCAGGTGTCTTAGAGGTATTTGCGAGTAGATGTGCTGAGGCTGTCGCTGAGGTGCCATTATAAACCAAGTTGATCTATTTTATTTTCAGATATTTAGCTTTTATTCCTCATTTATATTATCGGACCAAATTGAAACCAAGAACACTTTCCAGTTGGCATTTCAACCCAACCCCACCCAGTTCAATGAATGTTTATGACAATTCTAAAGTAACTTTTTTTTTTTTTTTTTTTTTTGAGACAGAGTCTCGCTTTGTTGCCCAGGCTAGAGTGAGTGCTGTGGCGTCAGCCTAGCTCACAGCAACCTCAAACTCCTGGGCTCAAGTGATCCTGTTGCCTCAGCCTCCCGAGTGGCTGGGACTACAGGCATGCGCCACCATGCCCGGCTAATTTTTTTCTATATATATTAGTTGGTCAATTAATTTCTTTCTATTTATAGTAGAGATGGGGTCTCGCTCTTGCTCAGGCTGGTTTCGAACTCCTGGCCTTGAGCAATCTACCCGCCTTGGCCTCCCAGAGTGCTAGGATTACAGGCGTGAGCCACCGTGCCCGGCCTTAAAGTACCTTTTATACAATCAAAAAGGGCAAATGATATTCAGAACAATTTTTGTATTCATTTCATCTTATTCCAATTATTTGGTGACTGGTAATCCCAGTATAAAATGGATGGCATCTCTCTGTTAACCAGATGAATGATTCATACTAATTATAATACCTTACCTCTGACAGGTTACAGTACACATACTTCATTTTCTTCTCTTTTCTTTTCTCTTCTCTTTTTTCTTTTGTTTTCTTTTCAGACAGGGTCTCATCTTTGTTGCCTGGGTTAGAGTGCAATGGCGTGATCTTGGCTCACTGCAACCTTAAACTCCTGCACTCAAATGATCCTCTTGCCTCAGCCTCCAGAGCAGGTGGAACTACAGTCATGTGCCACTGCACCTGCCTAATTTTCTTATTTTTTGTAGAAATGGGATCTCACTGTGTTGCTCATGCTGTTCTCAAGCTCGTGACCTCAAGCAATCCTTCTACCTTGGCCTCCCAAAGTTCTAGGATTACAGGCACGAAACTCTGCACCTGGCCCATTTTATTTTAATAATAATTAGTCACTATAGTAAGAGGAAAGACTGATTTTATCTTCCAAGTGACTTCATGATGAATTAATTACAAGTGACACTGAACTTAAATGATAGCTTGATATTTTCATAAAGAAGTACATTTTGTTCAGTAAAGGAAGTGAGAGGGCTAGTTTCTCTGTGTTTGTAGGAATTTGCTAATTTAATAAATGTTATAATTAAGGCCACTAATGGTGCTTATTGCTACAACTCAAGATAGAGGCCAAAATATTTATGCAGAATCTGGCCCAAACACCTATTACCACTTGACCTAATTTCATACATTTTCTCTGTCTTCTTTGACCAAAGTCTGGACCCATTTGATGATTTGAAAGTAAAATGAATCCTACTTTCTTCTTTGAGAGAGACTTAGAAGATCTAGATTTAGTTCATCCGATGAAGTGCATTCAAAGACATAGATGGAGTCCCAGAAGCAATGGTCCAAATCCAGTGTGGTTTGGTAAGACATCAAGGAACTTTGGGTCAGAAGCTCTTTTATCTTAAATCTGCCTCTAGAGTGAAATATAAATTGGAATTGAGACACATAGCACAACTCTGTAGTTGTTATTGTGATGGTAACATTGTAAAACATGAGCTGAAACATTCCTTCTGGAATCCTATCATCCATTCTTTGAGACAGCTGTCTCACTTGTCTAGGGGCACTTGCTAAGCAGTCATTTCATCTTGCAGTCTTTAGGGGATAGGAAGAAAGTGGATAGCTTAGACCTGGGGTCCCTAAGCCCCAGGCCGTGGACCAGTACCAGTCAGTGGCCTTTTAGGTGCCAGGCCACACAGCAGGAGGTGAGCGGTGGGCAGGCGAGTGAAGCATCATCTGTATTTTACAACTGCTCAGGGATCCCATTGATTCTGCATTATGGTGAGTTGTACAATTATTTCATTATATATTACAATGTAATAATAATAGAAATAAAGTGCACAGTAAATGTAATGTGCTTCGATCATCCTGAAACCATCTCCCCCAACCCCCCATCCTGGTCCCTGGAAAAATTGTCTTCCGTGAAGCCGGTCCCTGGTGCCAAAAAGGTTGGGGACCACTGGTATATAAGTTTCATTGTAGAAAATTAATGAGCAGATAAAAGAGTTTGATCATCCTGAAATTTGGCAAGACTGAATAACACTTTCTTCTTTAAACTTTAATCCTTTTGAGTTTTTAAACTAACTCTTCCAATTCTGTTTGCTAGCTCTTTTCAAAGCCCGAACTCCAGACTGCTTTCTGCTTGTTTTAAAAGACTCTTCTGTAGCCTGTCCAAAATTATATATGCAATGGTTAAATCTAGGGTCTCTGCAGCCAGAGCTCCTTTTAAACAGTGTCACTCCTGGCATCTTTGACTTCTTCCCAGTAACGGGAGGCCTTTTCAGTTCAGATTGGAGCTACGTACATTTCTTCCCACTGAAAATCCAGGGGCCATAAAGCAATTCTCCCCATCTCCCACCCAATGTCTTCTGTCTTCTCCTCCTCAAACTTTTGCTGCCTGCGGCAAAACTTACAGGCAGTAGTTAGAACGCATTTAGAGAAAATCAAAAACTGGTAAATGACTAAGCTATGGAGCAGTGGCCCCCAACCGTGGGTCAATCAGCTTCATTTTACACACCCTGAACTATTCTCCCTGCGACCCTCCACTTCCGCCCCCTTCTTCTTGCTTTTCCCCAAACACTTAGTTGAGACCGTAATTCAGCTGCCTAACTAGGTCTTGCAAAAGACACATTTCCCAAACTGAATTCTGCAGAACCCCGTTTCACAAGCTGTTAATGCGTATGCTGTGAAGACAGTATGCTGTGCTGAAAATAATACCAGAAATGCTGGATTAAGTTAAGGTAAAAGGTTCGTCTGTTTCAGGACTTCTCAGGATCTTTAACCCGGTAATGCATATTGTAACTTGCAAAGAGGAACGCTGTATTCATGTTTCTCAAGTTTGTGTGATTGTGGTGGACTATTTTGTGGTATATGTGTGTTAACTTTAAGAGTGTTCAGTGTACCCAAAAGATGGTTTGGGAAATGCTGGCCTAAGAACATTCTCCAAACAGTATTCTGAAATGTATCCTTATGTTATCCAACCCAGGTACCATAAGGAATAAGTAAAGGACATAAAACCAGTTTTGTTTGCTCCATAGTATAGTTGAGGGACTGCAACCAGCCTGAGATCTCTGACTCCATTCTGACTCCAGCTCTTTAATCTTCAGCAACTAAGCCCAGCATTCAAGGTTCTCCACACTGTGGCTCCAAACGACCTTTCCAATTTTACCAGCTGACGTCTGAGCTGGGACTATACACAGACAAGGCAATGGCAGCATCTCTATCATTTCCCTGTCCACATGGAAATGCCCAGCTCTGGGACCTATCCTCCTATCTCCCACCTCTGCCATTTTCCCTTTCTACCTCCTTTACCATAAATATCCTTTCTTCCTATCTCCTCCAGCCAGTCCTGCCAGGGCAATCGCAAACGCCTCCTCTCTCACGCAGCCCTTCTTCAACACCCCTTTCCAGAACTAAAAGTTGTTCCTTCTGTCTTCTTTGAACAACCACAGCCCCTTGATGGCTTTTCATGGTGTTTGACATACTGTCTTAAATGATTATTCGCCATGGTTTTACTTATCTTATTTAATAATATTAATATTAACTTCTTGGTTGTCACAGCAGAAAATAAAAGCTAAAAATACTGTTACATTCTATCAGTTGCACACTTACATGGCAAGGATTTTGTTAGATGCTTTACATATTTTTTCCTTACCAACTCTGAAAAATTAGTGTTATTAGACCCTTTTTACAAATTAGAGAAAAGTTGAATACTCAAGCATCCTAGCTGATAAATGGCAGCTAGGATGAGTTTTAGATCTAGATCCTGGTCTACCTGCACCCCAAGGCCTTAGGGTAAAAGAAGGGGCTTCTGGTCTCATTAAGGAAATACTTTTATAAAAGTTTCTACTTAGCCAATTGCACAATCCCTAACCACCAGAACCTTCATTATAATAATAAAGTAGAATCCTAAAGGGGTTTTGATTTTTTTTTTTTTTAATTTCAGTAGATTTAGAAGTACAGGTGGTTTTTGGTTACATGGATGAATAGTATAGTGGTGAAGTCTAGGCTTTTAGTGCATCCATTATCTGAATAGTGTACATTGTATCCAGTAGGTAAGTTTCCATCCCTAACCCCCGACCCTGTCCCCTTGTGAGTCTCCAATGTGCATTATACCACTCTGTATGCTCTTGAGTAGCCACAGTTTAGCTCCCACTTATAAAGGGAGAACATGCAGTATTTGGTTTTCCATTCCTGAGTTGCTTCACCTTTACCTAAGATAATAGCCCCAAGTTTCATCCAAGTTGCTGCAAAAGCCATTATTTTGTTCTTTTTTATGTCTGATTAGTATTACATATATGTATGTGTATATATATATGTATGTGCGTGTGTGTGTGTGTGTGTGTGTGTGTATATATATATATATATATATATATATCACATTTTCTTTATCCACGCATCAGTTGGTGGGCACTTAGGTTGGTTCCATATCGTTGCAATTGTGAATTATGCTGCTACAAACATTCTGGGGCAGGTGTCTTTTTGATATAATTACTTCTTTTTGTTTGGATAGATACTCAGTAGTAGGATTGCTGGATCAAATGGTAGGTCTACTTTTAGTTCTTTGAGAAATCTCCAGACTGTTTTCCATAGAGGCTATACTAATTTACATTCTCATCAACAGTGTATAGGCATTCCCTTTTCACCAATCCATGCCAACATCGATTGTTTTTTGACTGTTTAGTAATGGCCATTCTGACTAGGGTAAGGTGGTATCTCATTGTGGTTTTAATTTGTAATTCCCTGATGATTAGTGATTTTGAACATTTTTCATATGTTTCTTGGCCATTTGTATACCTTCCTAAAGGGGTTTGTAAACAAGAGATTTTACAAAGACTTCAGCAGGATTATTAAGAATAACTAAACCATTCTCTGTAATAAAAATCTTACCAAATGGTTGTATTGCACATTCTGATTCCAATCACCAATTCCTATCCACCACGAATCAGTGAGATCTTGGGCCATTACAGCCTTTAGTAAAATATACTAAGTTTTTCTCTTTGGGTTCCTATTTTATTCTTATAATTTTATGCCTCCTCTGGGATAATAATGGTAACTTCTAAAGCAAAATTAAAATAATGATAATGATAATAAATAGATAATAAAAACTATTTATTCAGAGCCTATCATTGTATTTGCTAGGTAAAGTATTAGTTGCTTCATATATATTATCTTATTTAATTGTCACTATAATTTTATGATGTATATTTCATTATCCTCATTTTACACATGATTCAGGGAGACTAAACAGCTTGCCTAAGGTCACACAGTTAGTAAGGACAGCTCTGGGTCGGGATCTACATGTTATATACTGCAAAACCAAACTCTTCTATTCAGTGATCTTCAAACTGGAATACACTTCCTTTGGTTATGCAAAAAAAAAAAAATTAAACAAATTTTTAAGGTATGCAATGTATAATTTAAGAACATTAATTTCCAGATCTTCAGTCCTCCTCCTTGAGATATTCTTTCTTAGACAACAGAGTTATTGTTCACATAGCTCTTCACATCCCTCACCTATTTCCAATCTCACTGTGGGCACATTGCCCCAGGATGCAAAAAGACCTCCAAGTGCCAGGCTTCCTTGGATGGGTAATGAAAGCACCATCAACCCCAGGGCTTGCTGCCTTTCCTGGTTTTACTCTTCTTTCTGTTAAAGGTGGAGAGTGACATTCCCAATACTGGGAAGCTCTGATTCAGATACCTAGTAGAGTACGGTGGTGGGAGAAGTGACAATTTTGTTTAATAACCCTGCCTCTTCCATTCTTTAACTACTGAGAGAGAATCTTATAAAAGTAAAGCAGAGACCACCCACAAGAAACATGAAATGCTAAAAATGGGTTTCTTAAGACATTTAAATGTAAACTTTTTTTCATCTATTTTCAAAACAGTATTGCTTACTCCTTCACAGCTAGAAAGCAAGTCATCTCTAAACAACAATATAGGGTAGTGACACTAACTCTTTAAATTGTAACAGGAAGCTTTTAAAAGACATTAGCAAAAACACACAGATAAAACTTTTATGTGATTTCTTTTTCAGAATTGGTGGTTAAAACCTATATTATAAAATCATATTATGAAATATTTATTGCAGTTATAATCAATCCTTATTTTATCTTATAAAATTTTTAAATTATTCTTAACTCATTAACAAAAAAATACAGTTATGTGCTAGGGGCCAAATCTACATACAGGAAAAGTCTGATGATAATTCCTATCACTAGGAAATGTACTCCCAATATAATTTTATGTATTATTATAAATAAATATTTATAAAAATATTTATTTTGTTGTTGTAATCATTGTGTTTAACATCATCATAATGACAATACAATCCAAAAATATTTTAAACATTTAACACCTTAGGACATAGGAAATAAATTTTTAAATTTTTAAATTTCAATTAGTACATATATTCTTTATTACAGGCACGATG
>VSMD01052104.1:0-33933 GCA_008750895.1 Mirza zaza
ATCCTCTGGCCACAGTGATGGATCGGGTCAGCCCAGGTTCCAAGAGGAGCCAAAATCCTATCAGGTAGGATGCTGTCTTTCAAAGAGGTTTCACCAGAAACAACGTAAGGCCTGAGCTTCCGACAACCACCCTGGACCTACGTGGGGAGAGACTGAGCACTGACAGCATACTTCAGACCCCAAACCTGGCCTTGCCAGGAGGCTGACTTCTCAGTTACGTGAACTAATGAGTTTCTTGCTTTGTGAGCACTAAGTTACATTGATTTGGATTCCTGTTACTTGTGCCTGTACAGACCTGGAAAATAGTAAATTGAGACCCATAGATATTGGGGGGAAGAGTGTTACAGACAGAGGGAATAGCATGTTGAAGGCCAGTACAGCTGGGGGAATGGATGAGGTGGACAGTAGTTGGGCTTGTGCACTGCACAACATTGCCTGGACAAGGGGTGAAGAGAATTTGGGGCTGTTACTGGGCTGAATAATGTCCCCTCCAAAATTCGTGCCCCCACCACCTAGAATCTCAGAGCATGATCTTATTTGGAAATAGAGTCTTTGCAGGTGTAATTAGATAACATGAGGTCACGGTGGGGTAGGCCCTAACTCCAGGGACTGTTGTCGCTACTAAAAGGCCACATGAGGGCACAGAGAGACACAGGGAGGAGGCCACATGGCAACAGAGTAGAGACTGGAGCATACACCTGTCATCCAGGGAGCATCAGGCTCAGCCAGCAGCCACGAGAAGCTGGGAAGAGGCAAGGAAGGATTTTTCCCCTAATGCCTCCAGAGGCAGGGTAGCCCTG
The DNA here is from genome assembly GCA_008750895.1 of Mirza zaza. NCBI lineage: Eukaryota > Metazoa > Chordata > Mammalia > Primates > Cheirogaleidae > Mirza > Mirza zaza. Next base: position 801 of record VSMD01052104.1, read on the forward strand.
CCAACGCCTTGATTCTGGACTTCCAGCCTTCAGAACGGTGAGCAAATATCTGCTGTTTCAAGCCACCCTGTTAGTGGCACTTTGTTACGGCAGCGCTAGGCAATGAGTGTGGTGGGTGGGTATCCCAGCTGCCTTCTCCCTGCTGGGTCAGCTCCGAGGCGTGCTCCCCAGTCTCCCGCTGTTCTCCGGCAGGACTGGGCTCCCGTTGCCCGAGGGTGACCTGCTCTCCTCTCTTCTCCCTCCCTCTCCACCCCACCCCAGCTTCCTGGGATCACCTTCCAAGTAAACTACTGGGTCCAGATGCTTGTATCAGGGTCTGCCTTTGGGGACTCCAAGCCAAGGCAGATGCCATCCAAGCCTGCAGAGCCCCGTTGGAGAGGGGCTTAGGGTGGGGTGGGTGAGGTTGGCACGAACCCCAGCACGAAGGTCCTTTTGGACAGGTAATGAGTTTGGATTCAATCCTCAGTGTCACGGGAAACCACAGGCAGGATTTGAGCAGGGAGTGATGTCTGATGTTCGAGTTTCAAGGATCCCATCGGCAGCTATTCGGAGAATGGCTCGTACGGCGGCAAAACAGTGGCAGGGAGGCCAATCGCAGTGGTCCTCCCTGTTATAATTCATGACAGAAGGCCAAGGACTCCCCTGGGGAAGGAGCGAGATGCACAGTAGGTTTGGCAAGATGCAATTTTCTCCCCGTGAATCTTGAGGACCTCTTGTTATGCGGGAGGCTCTCTTAGTTAACACCCGATTGCTGAGTAATTCTCATTACCTCTCCTCACTGACAGACAATGAGCAGCTGTCAAGCTTGTCTTACAAAACAAGACATTTTGCCCCCCATCAATGAAGCTCAGGATGCGGGAGAGCGGAGGCGTGCCGAGGTGACAGAGCATTCTGGCCGTGTCTCTGCCAGCCCGGCTCTCCAGTGAGCAATGATCTCCCCGCTGCCGTGGGAGGCAGAGAAGGCCTCGGGGAGCGGGGCAGAGGCGACCCTTTGGATCTGCCTCCTGCTCTGCTTCTCATTGTTCTTTCAGAAAGAAACCTCCTCACTGCATCACCTTCGGAATTTGTGTGCAATCTGCACCTGCAGTGTGGCGGGATAGATTCGAAGTTAATTGCAATTAGATAGGGAATGGTCTGGTCCAGACCTTACATGTTGAAAGGGGAATGAAAGATTATCTAGTCGTACACAGAATGCCAGGCACACAGTAGGCACTTAATAAATCCATCCATCTATCCTCTTCCCTCCATTCTTTCCTTTCCTTCCTGACCCCTCCCCCCACCTTGTTTCTAATGCCCAAAATCACCTCTCCAATATGCTCATTAAGTGGGGTCCAGCCTCAGTTTGAATATTGCAGGGTAGTCACTCCTTCTCATTGCTTTTCCATTCAGCTCTGCCAGTGAGAAAATTCACTTTTTAAATGCCGAGATGAACTTTACCTCCCTGTAGATCCTGCCTGCTGGATCTAATTGTGTTCCCCAGAGGCCTCACAATCTAAGACTTGTCTCTCTTCCACATGAATGCCCCCTAGACATTTGAAGAGAATGCTCAAATCCCTAACAGTCTTTTTTTTTTTTTTTGAGCTAAAAGAAAAAAGACAGTTGCTCAACCTTTCTGTCTGCTCTCTTAGCAACAAGTTCCAATATCTTTATCTCCTTTGAAATGGTGGCCTTGGCTCCAGGTGTGTGATCTCACCAGTGGGAACCAGACTCGGAATATCACCTCCTTTCTCCTGGACAGTGTACCTCTATTCGTGCAACCTAAGATAACATTAGTCTTTTGGAATTTTTTATTTTTAGTTTTTTGATGGTAGCTACTTTATACTGTTAGCTTACATTTAGCCTAGCATTGATGAAAATCCTTAAATCAGGGGTTGAAAAGTCAAATGCTGTCTGAAGCCAGGCAGGTAAGGCAAATAAGCAAAGCCTTCAGGGCAAGGCTTGTTGTGACGTGAAGAGTTCGTGTCCTTCTCATAGTGGGCAGCAGCTCTCAGCACCAGCAGGTTGTTGCCATGCAAAGTGTAGGCTCAGTGTTAAAAATTAGAAGCTCCTACATAAAAATCCAGACTTACAACTTCTTAAAAAAAATTCAAAGATCTGGCAACGTTGTGCTCATAATCTAGCATGTATGGAGCTGAGTTGTGACTGCCAGAGACCCTTGGGCAATCCTTCAGGAGCAAACAAGAGGGCCGAGTGCCACCTTCATGTGACAATGTGGAACAAATGGGGTAGGTCAAATGGGCCCCCGGAGAGGTAGGAGCAGCAAGACTCTGGTGCTGTGTTCCCGACGTAATTTATATATGTTACAACAAAGGGAGAGGCTCGGCCTGGGATATTCTGGAGTCTTAGCATCTTGCACTTTGTTATAAGAAATTTTGCAAGCTTATTACTTTGTAGTAATAACTATGTTCTGGTAGGGAGTAGAAGGGCAGACATGATAAACACATTAAATATATGCAGTGGAGTTAGGGAGAGATAAGGGCCAGGAGGGAACAGAAAACAGGGAAAGAGGAGAGAAAACAGAGGTGAGGGTGGAGATGGGGGGACGCTACTTAGATATGGAGGTTAGAGAAGGTGACTTTTGACCAGAGGCCTTATTACTGGAGGGAGTGAATAACAATGTTTAGGCTGCGAGTGAAAAGGCTCCAAGGTCCGTGTGCTCTTGGTGCATTTGCTTTTGCAGGGCAGCGAGGGGCCTTGACTGCCAAGCATGGCAAGGGATGGCCAGCGTTGGGACACGAGGTGTGAGCAGAAATCAGGGGCCACGCCGGGTAGGATCTGGCAGGTTAACATGAGGAGTTTGGCTGTTAAGTGTGATATGAATCCTTGGGATAGGGGGATAGGTTGAGCAGTAGAAGAACATAACAGAACACTCTGTTTTCTTTTTTTAAATTTTATTTCAGAATATTATGGGGTTACATACGTTTTGGTTACATAAATTGCTTTTGTGTTATTTGAGTCAAAGTTATAAGTGTGCCCATCCCCCAGATAGGGTACCCAAAGTGATCTACAGATTCAATGCAATCCTCATTAAAATATAATACCAATGTCATTTTTTGCATATCTACAAAAAATAATTCTACGTTTTGTATGGAACTAGAGAAGATCCCACATAGCCAAAGCAACCTTAAGCAAAAAGAACAAATTCAGAGGCATCAATCTAACAGACTCCAAGCTATACTACAAGGCTATAGTAACCAAAACAGCATGGTACTGGCACAAGAACAGAGACGTAGACCAATGGATCAGAACAGAAAACCCAGATATAGAACCATCCTCATATAGCCATCTGATCTTTGATCTTTGACAAAGCCATACACTGGGGAAAAGAATCCTTATTCACTCTGTCTTCTATGTATAAAATAGCGCAGAGACACATGGGGAAGGGAAAGATGGGTGGGGAGGTTACTGTGGCGTGTCCAGGTAAGAGGTGATGGGGGGGTCTTGACCAGGGTGGACGTGGCAGGTGGGGAGACGTGGCTGGATTCTGGATACTGACTTGCTGCTGTGTTGGATCTGTCGTATGAGGAGGAGAAGAATTGAGGATGATTGCATGGCTTTGGGCCTGAATAGCTGGGTGAGGGAGAAACCACAGATGAGGAAGGCTGTGGGAAGGGCAGATCTGGGGAGAAAGGAGAATTGGGGGCTCGGGAAACAAGAAAATGTGGGCATGGGATGGACAGCATTGCTGACAGTCGGGTATTACAGAGGGAGAAAGAGTGACTTGGATATGTCCCTGGGTCTTAATTACAGACTGTATCAGTTTCCTGTTGCTGCTATAACAAGTAACCACAATCTTAGTGCTTAAAACAACACAGATTGGTATCTTACTGTTCTGGAGGTAAAACATCTGAAATGGATCTCACTGGGCTAAATCAAAGCATTGGCAGGGCTGCGATCCTTCTGGAGGCTCCAGGGGGGAGTCTATTTCTTTCCTTACCCTTTCCAACTTCGAGAGACCACCTGCCTGGGAATGTGAGCTTACATACATAGAGATCAGACCTTCACAGAAGTAGTCAAGTTAAGGTGAAGTCATTCGGTGGGCTGTAATCCACTATGATGGGTGTCCTTATAAGAAGAGGACATTTGGACACAGAGACACACATGGAAGGAAGATGCTGTGAAGATACCCAGGGGGAGGGTAGCTGTCTACAAGCCAAGGAGAGAGGCCTGGAACAGATTCTCCCGCACAACCCTCAGAAGGAACCAACCCTGCCAACACCTTGAGTTTTGACTTCTGGCCTCCGGAACTGTGAGAGAATAAACTTCTCTGTTGTTTAAGCCACTGAGTCTATGGTACTGTGTTATGGTGGCCCCGGGAAACTAACACAGAGAGTTTCTGAGAAGTGTGTGTCCCAGTGTCTGGCACCTGCTGAGTGTTCTACTGGATAAATGAAGGTTGTAATTGTAGCAGACGTATATACCGTTGCTTGGGCTGCAGACAATGCTTATTCTATGGGACTCTGTCCCTCTCCCTTCAGCAAAGTCAAATCCCTGTGGTCCTGTCCCCACACTGTGCCGGGTCTTCTCAGATGGGTTGCTCCAGGCAGGAAGCCCTTCCCCCAGCGGGTCTGACTTGACAAAGCTATCATATTTCAGTGCAGAACAAAGCTTTCCATGAGAATAGCTCTCTAGAGTAAAACAAGCCTGACACTTCTCCATCACGGATTTTCCTCAAGGTCTCCTTGCCGGATGGCATCTTTACAAACAGCTCCAAACAGGGCATCTTCCGTGACCTTGAATGACAGATCCACACCTAAACAGGCAGCTGGGCTGCCTTATCACAGCTATTACAAGGAAAGAGAGGGTTGTAATCCCGCCTCCCCAAATAGCAGACTATTCTCTAAAGTGCTGTTTGTTAGACACAGAATGGTCACCATGGCTTGTCGAATGTGAGTAGGGAAGAAAATCTGTCCATGGAAAACCACAGTCTGAAAACCTCTCCTCCTCCTTGCCATTTCCATGTCACCCAAAACCTGTTTCTATGCTTGTTTGTTGGATCAGAGGGATCCTGAAATTTCTCTAAAATCAGATGGTGACTGTTGGTAGGCAACAAAAAGTTCTTTCTTGCCTGGCTAGTATATCTCAACCACTGTTTAAAATACCTACTATGTGCCAGACATATAAGACCATTCATTGATCTATAAATGTTTATTGAGTTTTTATGGTAGTAATTTGGACGAATGAGGGTATTAAGTAAGAGATGCCAACTGAAAATGGCTTATCTAATAACAAATTATTTCTTGCATAGCAGAAATCCCAGAGGAGCTGGGCCCAGGGCTGGTTCTACAGTGCCTGGCCTCTGTATTGGCTTCTCTCAGCATTTTCTTGTTTTCTGCCTCATGGAGCCAAGATAGCTACTGCTGCTCCATCATTACATCTTTCATGTCAATGTCTGAAGCAGGAAGGCAGTAGGAGAATGGCTTTTGGGCAAGCACATGCCTATCATTATTCTAGGTGCTGATGTCTTGCTTCTTCTAATCCAGAGCAACATACTCTGGGAAGGTGTCATCATAGAGACGTTAAGTGATTTGTCTAAGCTAGCATTGTGGCATAGCTGGACTTAAATCTAGGTCTACCTCACTCCAAAAATTTGTGTTAATTTAACCAATATCTAGCAGTGTCTAGATCTGAATTTCTCAATCTGGGCGCTATTGACATTTTGGGCTTAATGATTCTTTGTTGTGCGGGGCTGTTCTGTGCATCGTAGAATGTTTGGCAGCTTCCATGGCGTCTGCCTACTTGAAGTCAGTACCGCCTCTTAGCCGCGACAACCAAAAATTTCTCCGGACATCGCCAGACGTTCAGACGTTGCCAGAATCATCCGCAGTCAAGAGCAGTTGCCCTATAGGGAACCCTTTCTGACTGTCAAGGCTCAATATAAAATTGTGTGAATCCTAAACCTTGAACGTGGTGAATGTCACACTCCATGCTCCAGCTCTTAGAGTGGGGCTTTCACAACATATCCTCTACGTTGGTATGATCGGCGTCTGTGCAGGCTGGGGCTGTGGGGGGTGAATGGACCTCAAGATGGTCTAGTGACTGACACTATGTCACTGTGACACTGCTGAGTGGTGTTTTACAGGTTGGCTCTCTTAATTTTGACCTTCACATCAATCTTACGATGCAGGCGCTATTCTCCTGATCTTTACACGGGGAGAATGAACTGAGAGCTGTGAAGTCACTGCTGGAAGCCACAGGCTGCAGCGTGCTCCGAAGCCGTCTGTCTGCAGAGGGGCCCCCCCTCAAGCCTTGCTGTCTTCCCAACACCTGGGTGCACAAGTTGCTGTCCGCTCTTATTTTCAAACAGGAAACATGTAAGAGGACACTTAGTGCCAAAACTAGTTCCTCGGGCAATTCATAAGCCATTTTCACGCCTTGGGACTTTAAGGAGTCCTGGTAATATATGGACGGACTGTTTGCGTTCTCCCCAAATTCGAACGCTGAAGCCCTGCCCCCAGTGTGACGGTGTTAGGATGTGGGGCCTTTGGAAGGGGACGAGGTGCAGATGAGTTCGTGAGGGTGGAGCCCCGAGGTGGGGTTAATGTCTTCATATGAAGAGGAAGAGAGACCAGAGCCTTCCTCTCACTCTACCCCGTGTGGACGCTGCAAGAAGACAGCTGTCCGCAAGCCGGGGAGAGAGCCCTCACTGGAGCCCAGCTCTGCCGGCACCCTGAGCTTGAACTTCCTGGCCTTCACCACTGTGGGAAATAAGTGTTTGCTGTTCTTTTAATTTCAACATATTATGGGGGTACAAATGTTTAGGTCCCGCCCAAGTCAGAGCTTCAGGTGTGCTCGTCCCCCAGATGGTGCGCACCACACCCATTAGGTGTGAACATACCCCTCCCCTCCCCCCTGCTGCCTCCCCCACCTGCCTGACACCTGGTGAACATTATTACTATATGCAGTGTCTGCTGTTTCAGCCACACAGTCGACGGCATTTTGTTACGGCAGCCCGAGCTGACTAGGACGATTGGCAACATAGATGAGTGACCACGGGGGATTCGTTAGTGACAGGGCAGTGCCACACCTCGCAGCCCAGGAGGGAGGTGAAGGCAGAGGTTCCCCTGCTCTGAGGCCTGGTGAAATTTTGTTTTAAGGCTGCCCGTGTGCTCACAGCTCGTCTTCGCCAATCTATTCTGCATGCGACTGTCAGAGGGATTTCTCCACAAACACAGGGCCACCAAACCAGGCTGCTGCTCAGAATCCTTCCCTGGGTACAAGGAAAAAGCTAGCTCGTCAGCCCGGCACCCAGGCCCTAGGCCGGACTGTACGCGCCTGCCTTCCAGCTCACTTTCCTGCACCCTCATGATGGTGTTCCGGAGTCCGCCACTGACTCTCGAGGCTGTGCTTTTGCAGAAGGGTTCCTGCTGTCCGAATGCATGTCCCCCAGTGCACCAGACAAGCCCCTTATCACCCTTTAAAAATCTGCTGAGTCTTTGTATAGACTTCCCGGAGCCTTCCCCCTCCGGATAGTTAGTCAGTCCCTCCCCCGTGAGCACGCCTTCCTTGCACACACTTTGGAGGCCCCTTCCCTCCATTTGTTCAGGTCTCTGGTGTGTGTCACCCTCTCAGAGAGACCCTCCTGGGCAGCTTACGTAACTTGACCCTTCCACGACTCTCCACCCCCACATCCCCGATCGCTCTCTGAAGTCCAGCCATGTCATCTTGCACCGTTGACTTGTTCCCTGTCTCCCTTTCCTACTAAAGCAAAGGACCATGAACTTGGGCTTGGCTTGCCTCATTCACTCCTGTATCCACAGTATTCAGCCTAGTCCATCCCTAAATATTTGCTAGGTGAATGGATTTATGGGAAGGCTTCTCCTGCCCAGATAGACACTGGCTGTTTCGATGTGATACCAGAACAGAAGCAAAAATATGAAAACAAACGCTAGGAAATCCAATCAAAGAATCAGCCAAAAGGTAGTCTTATTGGGTGGCTGTAACCTCCACCTCCTTCACCTCATCCCAAATATCCTCCAGCAGTCCAGTGTACACTGGACTGGTAAGTTCCAAGACGTACCTCAGAGCAGCCACCCCCAGTGCACTGCAGGACCAGGGGGAAGAGGGGAAAAACTGTAGGGAGAATTCTCTTTTCCCTAGCTCCATCTGCCGCGGCTGGAACCCAGAGCCCCAAGCCTTGCAAACTCTGCACATTCACCAGGTGGTGCTTTAGCTCGCACCAGAATCTCCTGGGAACTCTGTTGAAAATGCAGTAGTCCGAATTCTCCCCTTAGACACTGGTTCAGGCTGTCTAAGGGTCTCCGGTGTGCCCAGCACCCCAGATGCTGTTGATGTGAGTGGTCCCCAGCCCCACATGGGGGGACACCAGGCTAGAGTATTGTCTGGACCTAGAGTCCCCTTCTCTGTTGAGTGCTGGCTTCTGGCAGACACAGGAGACTAATTATGCAGTTCTGGGGAGACTTTCCGGAAGAGCTCAGCCACCTCGTTAATTGGAGCTCAACAAAATCGGGATTGGAGGTTGGAATAAAAATAGCTTCATGCAGGTTGAATGGTAAAATTAGCTTTGGTGTCAGGAATTTAAGTTCCAAGGTAGCGGGGGAGATGGGGAGGGGAGTCAGGCAACCGGATGTTTGTGTTCCAGCATCCGCGTGGGTCACTGGTGGCAGCAGAGGGGGTCTCACACGCGGATCATAGTGATGAGGGAATACTGACTGACACACCGTATTCGTCTCCTAGGGCTGCCCTGACTAATTACTGCCAGCCGGGTGTCCGGCAGCAGCAGCCGCAATGTATTCTCTCCCAGCTCGGGAGGCCAGAAGTCCAAAATAGGAGGTTGGCAGGGCCGTGGCATTTCCGAAGGTTCTCAGGGAGAATCTGTTTCATGTCTTTCTTTTACTGCCTGGTGTTGCAGGTACGGCTTGGTATTCCTGGGTTTGCAGACGTATCACTCCAGTCTCTGCCCTGTTATCGCATGACATGACCATTGTGTGTTTATTATGTCTGTGTCCAGAGTTCCCCTTTTTGTCAGAACACCAGTCATGTCAGATTAGGGCTTACCTCAATGACCTCATCTTAACTTGATTACATTTGCAAAGACCCTATTTCCAAAGGAGGTCACATTCGCAGGTCCTGGGAGTTAGGGCTTCAACATATCTTTTTGGAGGAGCACAATTCAGCCCACAGCTCATGCCTTCCCTAAGTATCCATTGAGCACCTACTGCATGCTGGCACTCAGGGGACATGGGAGTGTGAACAGGGCAGCCCCATTACTCTTACAGGCTAACACCATGTCTCGTGCATTCACATATGTTAAAGCAAGTACCCGCCTCGACAGCTCATCGCTTTTAAAGACAGGCAGAGTCACCCATGATGCCTGCCTAGGGTTGCAGCCACCAGAGCCCATCCTGCCTATGGCTCTGGCCCCAAGACCTCAGAGTATCAAAAATGAAGACAGACTACTTTGCTGGTAGAATCTTAGGAGGTTTTAGTGGCTACATGATGACCGCCTCACCCAGGGAATCAAAGTAGTATCTGGACTAAACCACACACAGAGAGGGAGGTTTGCCCAAAGACTACACATTTTTAAATTACAATAATTTCCCAAGTACCCTCCCACCATTCCATACCCTTCCCTACACAACGCCTTCATGACGAGCCTGGGGGGAGACATTGGTGGGTATGTTAAGGGAGAACCAAACCATACCTGTGTGGTCCCGTGTGGTCCAGCCCTGCTTAGTTCTGTTACTCTCTGCTTACTGCTGAGAAGATTTATCCCACATTGGCTCGGAAAATATTTGGGCTTCTCTATGCTACATGCCAGGTGGGGGCTACGGGGACAGCAATGGGGAGAACAGACCGAGTCTCTGTCTTGGGGAGGCTACACTCTGTGGAGGAGCAGACAAGAAACCAAGAGGTGAAGGAGCCCCCGCTGTTGTCAGTGATCGTCTCTTTCTATTCTAAGAAGTTTCCAACCATCTGCCTCATGCCATTGGTACCTGTGTCTTGGTCCATTCAGACTGCTGTAACAAAAAGACCTCAAACTAGGTGGCTTATATACAACCGGAATTTATTGTTTACAGTTCTGGAGGCTGGGAAGTTCAAGTTCAGGGCACTGGGAGATTCAGGGTCTGATGAGGGCTCGCTCTCCGGTTCACAGACGGCAGCTCCCAGCTGTTCCCTCACATGGCGCAAGGAGCCAGCTGGCTTTCTGGGGTCCCTGTTCCAAGGGCACTAATCCCATTCACGAGGGCCGAGTCTTCATGGCCTCATCACCCTCCAGAGGGCCTCCCTTCTAATAGCATCACGTCGGGGATTAGGTTTCAGTGTGTGAATTTTGGGGAGACACAAACATTCAGACGTAGCAACCCGAGAAGGGCAAGGAGACGTCTGTGCCTTCTGCACACACCTTCATTCAGAGAGGGCTGTGCCGCGGCCGTGTCATTCAGACCCAAGGAGAGCCATGAGGCAGGGATAATTTCTCCAAAGTCACCTTATCTCGAAGCTCCTAGCAACAAATTGGGAGCAGGGAACCAAGGATGAACACTCTCTGCCCCCTCTAATTTCACTGCCGGTTCTATTTTCATACTAGAACTCAGCGTGATTATTAAAATCGTATCTCGACACCCAGGTCTATGTGACTTCACAGCCTGCGGTCTTTCCCCTGCGTAGCGTGAGCCTCGCTTGGCAGAGAGGCGAGGGTGGACGCACAGCAAAGCCTCGGGCGGGGCCAGGGCACCCAACCAGGGCGCAGCGGATGCCCCCTCCCGCCTGCCAGGTGTCTGTCCCCTCCCCTCCGTGAACGGGACCATCCCTCCCTCGTGCCTGGACCGCCAGCCTCCAAGTCCCCTGCCCTCCTCCTTCCCTCCTACTCCTCAGATCTAAGTGGCCGTCAAGTCCAGCAATGCTTTCGGAAACTGTCCCTTCTTCCTCATTATCTTTGCCACCAGCCAGTCTTGCCTGCTCGTGTCAGCTACGGCCTTCTGTCTCTTCCCCTGCAATCAGCCAGCGACTCTCCCATCACACAAAACTGACCTCGGGGTCACTATCCTGGAGCCACAATTGCTGTGCGGAATGAGAGGCTTGTCTAGAAAGAACGGAGAATGTGCCCAGGGCGCCCTGCGCTCTGAGGACCTGGGGAAGGGGCTCTGAAGGGGGCTGACCGCAGACAGTGGGCAGGGAGGGGGAAGCTGAGGTGCAAAGAGTGGACCCCTGCATTTATTGTGCACCCCCTGTGGCTGAGTCTAGGGCGAGGCCAGTGAGGAACCTGCCTTGGGTGCAGAATTTAAAGGGGTGCCCTCAAACTCAGCAATCAAGTTAAAGAATACCTCAATGCAATATTTTAACACATCACAATGAATGCAAAAAAAATCCACGATGAACAACGTATCCATTTAAAGCACGATCATATGGCAGGTATTGCAGTAATCAAATACAAGAACGGGAAGCAATCATAATGCCAGTTATGTCCAGCATTCTTTTGAGGACTTTGCATGCATTCACTCATTTAATGTTTACAACAACCCTATGAGGTGGATTTAAGCCCATTTTATAGAAGAGGAAGACAAAGGCATGCAGAAGTGAAAGGATCCCTTGTCGTTATACAGCAAGCAGAGGGGGGAGCCAGAATGGAAACCCAGAAAATCTGATGCCTTGTGTCCGCCGGAAATGACCACTAATGCCTTTGACTCTCACGGCAGAATAAAAAGAATTAAAAAGTTTTCATTGTTTCTCTGAGTCTTCATTTTGGATTAATCTGAACAGAATAAGGCCAACGGGAGACACTTCCCAATGCTAGTAAATAAATAAAATGAAATAATATAAGGAGTCTCTCTGGGACCCAATGGCTACATAGTACCTGTTAAAAGCCGAGGAAGAAAAACCATCTCCTCTAGGGTTTGGCATCAGCCTAATAGGTGACACTGTTGATTTGATTCACTGCTGGCCCCACGACAGCAGCCATCAGGGAGGAAGACGTTATCGGGCGAGAGGGAAGGAGCAGGCGGGGTAATCAGTGTAACCGTCCTCAGCCGCCAAGTCCTGTGCGGGAAGGACCGTCTCTTCTCCAGGGGAGAGACCCACAGGTGGCAGGTCCTCAGTGACAGCCCCCCTCCTCCCGGCGGGTAGAGAGGGTGGAGGAGGGATTTGTCGGCTCCAATAAGTCTTCGTGATAAATACCAGAGCTTAATTTGGACTGAAAAATCCTCTTTGAAAAGTAAAGAGTCATATGCTTCCTTCTTAGCTTAAATGTGGCTTCCTTATCTCTCTCTGTCATAGCAACCCCTTTATTTCCTTCAAGAACCCATGGCTTCTTATTTAAGCTAATTTACTTTTCTCGCTTGCTTGTTTATTGTCCATCTCCCCAACAAATCCGGGGTGTGCTGGAGCCAGCGTCTCTCTTTGGCTCCATTTTGGTGCTGGGTAGCTCGAAATGCTCATGAGAGGAATATTTACACCATGGAAATTGGCAAACGCTACCCGGCAGGCTCCCCTTCCCCCTTAATCACACCACTAAGCTCGTCTTGCCTGTTTTGTCTTCCCTGCGCTGCTCTGTCCCTGGTCCAGGGCCAGGCACATAATCGGCACTTGGTAAATACCTCCTGACTTGATGGATGGCTGCGGTTGTTGGCGCTGCTCTCGCTCAGCAGAAATTGTTTCAACTCAAGTCTGTAATGTTGATTTATTCCCTACCCTGTATCAGACCTCAGGAGATTCAAGATGGAAAAATCATAGTATCCTGCTTTCCAGAGTAGGCTGACGTTCCGGGCATGGGGTTTGGGAGAGGAGGCAGGGCAGACAACAAACAGGGCAGTAAGTGTTTGGGATGCTGGCGACCAGACGGCAGCTAGAGTCCATCCCTGCTTGTGTGCTCAGGGATTACGGCCATCGTGGTGCCCAGAAGATATGGACTCTAACCGAGCTCTGGGCGGCACAGATCTGCGTCTAACTCCCTGTCCAACTCTCACGGAGCTGTGGGGCTCCGGGTGCCTCACCAATCCGAGTCCCAGTTTGCTCAAGTGGTAAGACAGAAATAATACAGCTTACCCCAGGCGTGTTGTTTAGAAGGACAAATTAAATAACAAATGTAGACTGAGTAGACACTTAATAAAGTACTGATTGAATCAAATCAAAATGTGATCATTCAATATGTTGGAAGAAGCAGATTTTTTTTCTCAAATGCAATACATACAATTCCAGTGTAAGTGTTCTCGCTCTCTCTCTCTCTCCTTCCTTCTCCCCCCACCTCTCTCCCACTCTCTCTCTCCATTTATGGAGCATTTACTTAGTGGCAGGCCCATCCCAAACACTTTACAAGAATAACTTCCGTAGTCTGCACAACAATCCCGAAGGTCAGTACTATTATTATTCCCAGTTTGTAAACAAGCAAACAGAGGTCATCTGCCCAATGTCACTCAGCAATCAAGTGGCTGGTCTGGGTTCAGAACTTGTATGCTCCATCTCATGCTCCCATCATATCTCTTATTACTTTTCCCCACCCCAATTGCCTCCCCTGATCTTCCCATGAAATATGCTGTTGGGAGGAGAAGGGAACAGCCGAGCTGCTGAGGCTGGGGCCAGCCAGGATGGGGACCCTTGGCCTGGGGCTGTGGGTGGGTATGGGGGATTAGAGGGGTCTGATTAAAGCTGGCAGGACTTGGGGAGCCCTTCCCTCTGATGTGCGGGCAGGCAGGCAGGCGTCCTCTTGTTCTCCCTTGAGCACCGAGGCTGCCAAGGAGAGATGCTGACCATCCCTTTCCCTAATGAGGGAGGCTCAGGAAAGAGCAATTGGCTGCATCAGCTTTTATTTTCTCCCAGGAGGGGCAGTGCTGGTCCTGTGCTCTCTCTCTCTCTCTCTGCTCTAGGCAGGCTTTTCTTCTGGTAAAAGTAGAAGTTTGTCAGGGGTGTCAAAAAGTGGGAACAATAAACTTTTAACAGAACCCATCATATGCAGAAACTCTTGTCCCTGCCCTGCTTCTGGGGTTTCCAGCCTGTGTCCCAAGTGGTACCCTATTCTCTTGGGTCACCTCGGGTGCCTCCCTTCACCTCCCTATAAATAATGGGCAGCTCTTTAAAGTGAAGCTGTGAATGTCTCAGCCAAGCAGGCTTCTCGGGGGCCCCTGGGAAGTCCAAAGTCCCAGACGGCACCCTCTGCTCTCCCCAAGATCATTCCTCACCAAGTCCCCTTCTCCCCCCAGGTACCAGCCTTAATGAAATGTTACAGGTTAAAACATGCAATCATTTATGACATAATAAGAAGTATAAATTTGGTGTCTGTCCCTGGTTCCTGGGCTAGAGCTTCTAAAGCCCATGTAACTTCCTGAGTGATTCGGGCAAGGGGAGCATCTTTTGTTGTAACGTTTGGTCTTAGACCCTGATTCCTAACATGAGAGCTCTAAGACTTTTGGAATGTGCAGAGTGACAAGGGTGCCTTTTTGCATGTTAATGAGATGACTGGTGGCTGGGAGCCCCTAGATAGCTTCAGGATGGGGGCTGGTGGTGAGAGGAACCAACCCTGTGAGCATAGATTTGGAACTTTCAGCCCCACCCATGGATCTCTATATCCATGAGTTTGGGGTATATGGTAGATTGAGTTGCTGGCTGTCAGTTTTTAACCCTCCTCCAAACATACCTTGCCATGATCTCACCAGGTGTGGAGTTTACGCTGTATTCCTTGGCTTAGGGCTTGGCCATATGACTTGTGGTGGCCAATGGCACATGAAAGAAGTAACATCCTGGTTCCAACTCTCGGCCTTGGAGGGCTCACCTGTCTCTCTTTGTCCTCTTGCACTCCTGCCATTGCCTGGAGAAATTTCCCTTGGGTGGCTGTTGGCCCTTTGGTCTACTACGAATGAATGTACATGGAGCAGAATGGTCCCAGCCTTCTTTTCTCACCCCTCTCCGCTTCTCCCAGATAACCTGACTCACAGACATTGTGAGATAATATTTGTTTGTTGTTTCAAGCTGCTAAGTTTTGAGGGTAATTTGTTACGCGACATTTGAGAACTAACACATCCACCCACTGACTTCTGCTTATTTCTTATTGGCTAGACTGCATCACATGGTCAATCCATTCTCAAGGGAGGCTGGGAAATGTAGTTTTAAACCAGGCAGATGGCCGATCTGAACAAAGCTATGCTTTGTCAGTGAGGAAGAAGGGGGAAATGGATATTGCATTAAGCCATTTCTGTCCTGCTGCTGTATTATATTTCTTAGATCACAAAGCTGAAAGGAGTTGAAAAGGGTTTGTAGATGACATCTCGCTTTTTCCTTTTGTTTTTCTTTACTAATTTAGGGTAGAGAGACAGCAATTCAGCTCCCATGGAATGGGAGTGCTATTGCTTCTGTTGCAGTGTTTCAGAAAAATTTTGGGACAAGGAAAGTAGAAGTCCTATCTGTGTCTATTTACCCTGTAAATAAATCTGTCACAAAGATATTTGCATTATCAGTCAACCATTTAATTTCTTAAGAGGACATTAATTTAAGAACCTTCTTACTGGCCAATTGTATGGCGATGCCAGAATTTGGAAGGATTTATAGTCTCTTAATTTTTCTAAGTGGCACATTTTCCTTCATTCCTTTTCAAGAGGAGAGGACCAAAATGCCATCATAATATTTCATGTCATCAACTTGAATATCTGCCACAGGAACATATTACTTTTTTTCCTAATTAAATGAGGAGTGCAGTCCCAGAGTTTATGGTCTCATAAAAACACATCCATCACCACAAAAAGCCTTTTTGTGCTGTTTCTCAGCAGGAGGGAAACTAACATTCATTGATGACCTACTGTGTGCCAGGTGCTTTCTGCTTATTAACTGCTTTATACACTCACAACAGCTCATTGATGGAGATCATTATTATTATGTCTATTTTATAGATGAGACTCATCGAAGTGACTTGCCCAGAGGAGAGCTGAGATTTACAATCCAGGACTATCTGGTTTCAAAGTCTTTCCATGCTGATAGATTGTCCCTCACACCTGTCCCCAATTTCAGAAGGACCTTTCAGGACCAACATTTAACTTTCCTCCATTAGCGGGTCCCTTGACCCAGTTAAAAGGAAAGTTAATTCTAAAACTTTTAGGTACTTACACAGTGCTTAATTGTATTTTAATATTTGATGTGCTTAGAAACTATGAAGAATGAGTGCTAATTCTGAGATGATTATCACATTCTGGCATGTCTTACGGTGTGTGAACTGTGGCCTTGGGGACATTCCTGAACTTTTCCTTGTAATTATCACCACATGGATGTGAATTATGCTGCTATTCAAAGGAGCCTGTCAGGAATATATATATATATATTTTTTTTTTTGGTCACTTTTAACAAAGATTGGGAAAAAAATCTATCCAAAGATGTTGGCTGAATTGATGTTGGTGGTATTCTATTTCCTATTGAGTGGCCAACCTCTGCCCAGATTTAATTTGGGCGTCAGGGTCATCTTTAGTCAAGATTTTATTTCATTTTGTTTTCTAGTTTTTTTAAAAAAATTACACTGTTTTTTTTTTTTGGAGATCATTGTATATCTACATTCAGTTGTAAGAACTAATACAAAGAGATACTATTCATCATTCCCGGTTTGCTCTAATGGTTGCCCCTTGTAAAACTAAGGACATGATATGGTCAAGATACAGAATTCACAGAGATTCTTCCTCTTGTCCTTTTGCAGCCATACTCAGTTAAGGTATTTTGATTGCAAAGAATGAAGTGAACCCAAGACAGCTTAAGCAAGAAAAAAAAAGAGAGATTTCTTGGAAGGTGTAGTTAATACCTCCTGTTATCTGATTTCCATCTCCCATTTCTTCTCTTTCTCATCCCATCAGGGGACTCTGGTGGGACTGTCAATCATAGACCTTGTTTCCATTGCCATGGAGATTGGTCAGGTGACTCAAGCTGAGCCAATCCCAGTGAACCATGTCTCTGCTAACAGGGATTAGTGTTGGGTGAGTGGGTGAAAACGTTTTCAACTCTGCCCTAAAGACCTTCTCTGGGAGTTTTTGACGTGGAGCTGGAGAAGGAGCTTGCCTCTTAGATTCTGGAACTGGAACGATGGCAATTTGGTTCTTGCAGTTTATTTCTTACCACGTGGGAAAATCCTGTCCCCTAGGAAGAGAGGATGAAGCCCATACGCAGAGATAGGTGGATTGGAAAGGTGTCAGATGAAGCGAGCCATGGACATTTGACCTTGTTTGCTCTCTGGGCCCTGGTGTGCCTGAGGTCACCTCCTCTTCCCTGCTTATTGGCCTGAGCACTGTCACTTTCCACTCAAAGAATGCCATCGAGTCCTGAAAGATCCTAGGAAATCTCTTGGGCACAAGCACAGCAAAGCCTCTCGAGGGTCTGGAGCCAGAGACTCGAGGCACGAGGACCCACCAGGACTCTCTTCCCGCCTACCGCTCTGCTTCTCCCCATGTCATGGTCTCCTTTTCTTTCCTCTGCAGACCAGTCTTTTCTTTTCTTCTGTGCTCATGGCTGGCAGAAGACGGCCACCCCCCAGCCTCTGCACGCACATCACTGCAAAGCGGCTGTCTCTTAATCCAAATTCCAGGTTCCTGGGGGAGAGAATTGATTAGGCCCAGCTTGAGCCTGATGTTTCCCACTGGTGTGATCAGCTACAGACAGAGGACAGGGCCAGTGGTTCTCCGTAGAGGCGGGGAGGCAGTTCTCAGAGAACGGGAACCAGTGTGAAATGTGCCAATACCCCCAAAGAGATGCCTACCCCAGTCTCGTGGCGCAGATGTTCTCAATGTCGGCCTCACATTTAAATATCCAGAGGAATCTGAAAATACCCATTCCGGGCACCATCTCCAGAGATTCTAACTCAGTTGATCTGGGGTTGCGCCCAGGAATTGTTTAATGAAAAAACGCTAAGGTTATGCCAATTTGCGGTCAAGCTTGAGAGTCACTGGTGTAGGGGAACATGTTTAAAGGGGATCCAATAATCATTTTAGAGTTAGCCTGGACTACTTGACCAAGAAATAAGGAACCAGAATGAACACATTTTTCTTCTTCTTTTTTTCTCAGAATTAGCACTGTTTATAGATAATCACTATTAAAGAAGGACAACCAGTATCTCTGTTTTCTTAGAAAACTTAATTTTTTTTCACATTTATTTTAGCTGACTTAAAGGCCTTATGTAATTTTGGCATTTTGTTGATCTACTGATGCTGGAGTTGAGATTTTGGGTAACATCTGTGCCCATCTGAAACTTTCCAGGGTCATGGACTGCTGGTCTGAGAATTCTAAGAGTTTGTAGGAAGAGGAAAAAAAAATATTAGACTGCTAGGGACAAATACCCCTGAAATGAAAGCAAAGGAAATATTTTCAAGGCTGAACCTCTTTTGTTGGTTTTGATAATGCTCTTGTTGGTCATCATGGGATATTGGTTGCTATGGTTATGGAGGGTGGACTGAACCAGGAAGGGACTGGGGCAGAAGATTTTCAGAAATTCACATACACACATTTCAAATTCAGCTCCTTTGAGGTAGGCATAACTTGTCCATATTTTGTGTCTATGATGTTTATTAATTTAATGCATTTTGTGACAGAAAGGAGGGGACTGGGGCTTTCTTGTTCATTATGGTTCCAGCCATGAATTGCTGCATAATAAACTACCTCACATGCAATGGTGTAACACAGCCATCATTTCTTTGTGCTCACACTTTGAGTGACATATGTCTGAGGCTGCCTGTGAAGTCTCTTGGGACTGGAATGTCCAATGGGGCACCTTCATCCACACATCTGGAACTTGGGCTGGGATTGCTGGAGTAGCTGGGGTCTGGCCACCAAGGCTTCTCTCTACACATCCTCCCCTCACAGCTAGCTTGGGCTTCACCACTGCACAGCAGTCTCAGGGCAATTGAACTTCTTGGCTGGCAGCTGGCTCCTTCCAGATCACTCATTCCAAGAGCTGGAAGGTGGACTCTGCCAGTCTTGTAATGTCTAGCCCTAGAAACTGAGACAGTATCATTTCTATACTTTATTGGTCAAGAAGCCACAGAGCCTGCCTGGAAGGGTGTGGACAGAGACCTCCGTCTCTTTAAGAGAGGAGTGTCAAAGATTTTGCATCCCTTCTGAATCTATCTCCAGCACTGAGGGCAGAGCTTAGTGCAAAACACTGATACATTTTTGTTGAATGAATGATTGGTGAGGTCACTAAATATTCTGAGTCAGGTTGGTTTTTATCTTTGTTGTGCTTTTTTTAAAAGATAAGTTTTATTGTGTTTATTTACAGTATACAACACGATATTATCAGATACATATAGATGGTAAAGCGGTTACATATCCATTATCTCACATGGTTACCCATTTTTCCCTCCTGTGGCTAGAGCAGCTATAATCTATGGCAGGGGGTGATAATCTATTCCTAAAGGAGCAGGGAAGTTCTTTTTTTTTTTTTTTTTTTTTTTTTTTGAGACAGAGTCTCACTTTGTTGCCCAGGCTAGAGTGAGTGCCGTGGCGTCAGCCTAGCTCACAGCAACCTCAAACTCCTGGGCTCAAGCAATCCTCCTGCCTCAGCCTCCCAAGTAGCTGGGACTACAGGCATGCGCCACCATGCCCGGCTAATTTTTTTCTATATATATTAGTTGGCCAATTAATTTCTTTCTATTTATAGTAGAGATGGGGTCTCGCTCTTGCTCAGGCTGGTTTCGAACTCCTGAGCTCAAACGATCCGCCCACCTCGGCCTCCCAGAGAGCTAGGATTACAGGCGTGAGCCACCGCGCCCGGCCGGGAAGTTCTTATATCAAAGGAAAAGGAAACGCTCTGGAGTTGTATCAACCACGGGTTTAATACTTATTGTAGTGGAACACTGGTATGAATTACTTCACCCTTCTGAGCCTCAGTTTCTTTGAAATAAAATGAATAGGATAATACCTACCTCTCAATATTGTATGGGTTATCCAGTGCCTTGACTCTCTTATGGATTGGATGCACGATAGCCACTGCAGTTCTACCAGCTGTTTCACATATAGGCAGATTACTTAACTTCTCTGAGCTTTAGTTTATTCATCTGTAAAATGGGTGTAAGGATAGGATTATTGTGAGGATGAAATAAAATGGAATTTGTGATGCTTTCAGCCAGTCATATCACTTTCCTTTTCAACGTACCCTCATCCATCTCCTCTTCACTTCCTGACCTTATTTTAAATGGTTAATTTGCTAAAGGGCCAACACATAGTGGTATTGGGTATAAAGAATATAAGGTGCAAACTGCATATTTCCCTTTCTTAAAATGGAAATAACCATATCTGACACACTGGGTTGACTAGCATATTAGTTATCTGTTGGTGCATAACAGATTACCCCCAAACTTGGAAGCCTAAAATAATATGCATTTATTATCTCATCGACTCTGTGGGGGAAGAAATCTGGAAGCAGTTTAACCAGTAGCTCTGGCTCATGGTCTGCCTTGAGGTTGCGGTCAAGCTGTCAAGTGGGGCTGCAGTCATCATCCAAAGGCCTAACCGAGGCTGGAGGATTCCCTTCCAGGGTGGATCGCATACTCCGTGTTAGTCCTGTGTGCTGGCAGGAGACCTCACTTTCTCCCCACACGCACCTGGGCACAGGGCTGCTTGAGCGCCCTCACAACATGGCAGCCGCATCCCTCAGAGTGAGTTACCCAAGGAAGAGCAAGAGGGAATCCATGGTATCTCTTGTAGCCCAGCCTCAGAAGTCACACCACGTAATTTCTGAAATATCCTGTTGGTTTTACAGGTCAGCCTTTCCCATATGGAAGTGGACTATAGAAGGTCATAAATAGCAGGAAGACAGAGTCTCTGGGGCCATCTTGGAGGCTGGCCAACATAGCCAGATACAGCAATATCCTCAGGGAAGGACATAGCAGACACTCGATTCCCCCTTCGCCCGCTCCGTTTTAAGGACTTCCAACGTCACTACTTTTCTCTGAGGCTCACCAGTGCCGGAGTGCATAAATCTAGAAATGTGCTGCCCGTGTCGTGGGTCCTGTTTCCATCTCACTGCGAGTATCTTCTTAATTCACAAGGCCCACTTACCAATTAACCTTTATTCTCTCACTGAATGGAAGATAATCTCTCCCCAACGAGGGCCTGGAGCTCCGGGAGGAGCTTAATTCTGAAAACTCATGGAAAGTAGCAACACAAAGACAAGTGCCATTTATGAGCCCTCGTGGGTCCCAGGCTGATCAGAAAAATGCTGTAAAATAATTGCATGGCTTGAGAAACCTCCGGAGCGGGAGTTGGCTGGCGATAAGGACGTTGTTAAAATCAGTCTTAACAAAGAGTATTTCAGGGGACGAACCAAGCCTGCGAAACAAACAAGGTCTCCGCTTCCCAAGCAAGTAGAGCCCCAAGATACTGAAGAAGGCGTATCTAATTCAAATTTCACAACAAAGGGTAATTTGAGGTTGATTTTAATGAGGAAAAGAGAGGGAGAAAAGAGGAAGGGGGATTTAGAAGCCAGGGAAAAGGAGCACCAGGAAAGAACAGCTTTTATTCATTCAGTAGCAGCTCATCAGGCATCTACCTGCGCTGCCCACCGGGTAGGGGCGTTGCCCAACATGGTGAAGAAGCCCCAGTCCCTGCTCCCAGGAGGGTGTCATCCAGACAGGGAAGTCGCGCTGTGAACAAGTCACGTCGCCATCATGTGTGGGACGAGAGCACAGAAGAAGGCACACGTTCCAGCCTAAAGATCAGAATAGATTTCCTAAAGGAGGCGGCAGTGCCTGAGCTGAATTACAAAGCCGAGCAGCAAAGGAAAAAGCAAGGAAGTCGCCCAGACGAGGGGTCCGAGAGTGCTAGGATGCAGAGACGTGGACTGTAGGAAGCCGAGCAGGCACAGAGAGGAGGACTGTCCTCTCCCTCCCAGGAGCTCCCAGTCCGGTGAGAAAGATGGATCGTAGAAACCGCCAGGGCTTTAATCTTGTGCTCTGTGTTCAATTTCTCCACTTCTTTCATTAGAGCAGAGTGAGCACAAAAAATGTGCGTGTACGCACACCTGCTAAGCACTGTGCCCTTGTTTCTGCTGATAGGTCATTGACAGGTGGGGCAGACATGCCAAGCCTGGGCAAAGGCATTTTTCAGATTTGGTGTTTTTTTTTGTGTGTGTGTGGCAAAGTCTCTTTCTGTCATCCCAGCTAGAGTGCCGTGGCTTCAGCCTAGCTCACAGCAACCTTAAACTCCTGGGCTCAAGAGATCCTCCTGCCTCAGCCTCCTGAATAGCTGGGGCTACAGGGGCATGCCATGATGCCCAACTAATTTTTGTATTTTTTTGTAGAGACGGGGTCTCACTCTTGCTCAGCCTGGTTTCAAACTTCTGACCTCAAGTGATCCTCCCTCCTTGGCCTCCCAGAGTGCTAGGATTACAGGTATGAGCCACTGTGCCTGGCCCTCAGATCCATTACATCCAGGTCTTGGATATCAGATTTAATATTCTCTCCCTTACATGCCAGGCCCTAATATAGTGCCTGAAGTATAATCGGTGTTTAATCAATGCCTGTTGAACCGAGCAAATGTATCCCCATGTCCCGTGTTTATCCGGAAGATACTGATGAGTCTTGTGTAATCGCCCCATAAAGCATCCTGAAATCTCGACGTCCAGGGCTTCCCTAGACCGCAAAGTGCTTCTTCCCCGAGTGTTCTGGGCAAGTAGAGCCAGAGGAAGGAGGGCCCACAAAGTGCTGGTGTAGGCACTTCACAGCATCCAAGGCCCCCCGCCGTCTGGAAAACTCCCCATTCCCAGGGGCCCCATTTCCAACACTCGGCACAGAGCACTAATGTGTTTTCCCTCCTGCGTGAGAGGTGATTAATTTACCCTCACCTCTGCCTGTGTGTTAAGCCTTTTGTAACTGCGTTTGCTGCAATTAAACACAGGGTGTGTTGTTAAAAAAAAATTACATGATTATGGTACAAACGGGGAAATTCTAAATTCAATCCCATTTAGTCTGGTTGGCCAGAAAAAGTGTTTTAGCTGCTGAAGTTAAGGGAAAGGAAAACAGTTTTCATTAATGATTTTAAAAATTCCTTAAAATGATCCTCATCAGAGAAAAAAACAAACCAACCAACCAACCCAGTCGTTTCCTTGGCTCCAGGAGTAGACTAGAAAGCCTGCTTCATTCACATTCCACTGGACAGCAGAGAAAAGGCAGTAAGCACATCTGCATGCAGCTTAGCTGAGTGTCTCTGGCTCAGGGACTTCCAAGAAGCTGCCATCAACATGTGAGCTGGGGCTACAGAAACCTCTGCTTCCAGTCTCGCTCGCCTGGCTGTTGGACTGAGCAGCTCAGCCACACCAGCTGTTGGTCAGAGACATCAATTCCTTGCCACACCGACATCTCCATGGTGCAGGTCACAACACAGCGGCCAGCCTCTCTGGGGGAGGTAGAGGGAGAGGGGACAGAAGATAGAAACAACAGCCTTTCTGCAACCTGATCTTGGAAGTGACATCCCATTGCTTCTGCCATTCTCTGTTCTTAATAAAAGAGTCAATAATTCCAACCCACACTCCCGGGGAGGGGTCTACGTAGGGCATGAACTATTTCATGGCAAGAATTATTTGGGGTAATTTTAGGATTTGTTTTCCCCCGGCTTTCACCTGGGAACAAGATACAGGTGTCTGCTCTCAGTTCCCCCAAATTATCTTCTTTCCTTTAGTCATGTTCCCCTGGGACATGACCTGGGCTAGTGATGGGGCAGGTTTCAAGACCCCTTCCTGGGCATACAGCAGCATACAGTCTTCCTTGCTCTTCTCTCTCTCTCTGCTTGATCCTTGCAATCACTGACTCCTTGAAGGTAGGAAATCTCACTCTGATTGATTATAAATTCTCCCAAATCTATTATTAATGGCATCATTTCTGTTCCCAGAGTCTTTTAGGGGCCTTGACTTCTGATAACTCAAAACCCAGGAATTCAAAACCCAGAAAACTGTTTTCTCGAACTCTTGTTTCTGCCACGAGTTTCAAAAGCTTGTCTTGAAACTCAAAAGCAGAGAACTGACCCTCCTCCCCTTCCTGAATTTCTGCTGTTAACATTCTTTCCCTGAAATAGGGAATGCATAAAGCCCTCACATCCTGGGGTGGCAGAAGGATCAACAGGAATTTGGGGAGGTGGTTAGACACGTGTCTGTTACTATGCCAACAGGGTTTTACCAAATACACAAAGCTTAGGACATGCTCATGTGCTCAGTTCATATGAATTTGTTTTCCTGTTTATTATCTTTGTTGGAAGTAGGGCAGTTTCTAGAAGCGAGTAGATAGTGACATCAAGTGTATGAGTGAAACTGTAGGGTCTAGCTCAGTAACTGGAACTTGCATCTGTGGATGTGAGTTTAATTGGCTTCTGGCAGCACAGTGGGCTGTCCTGGCCTTCAGATACCAAGGAAGGGAAGGCAGGAGGGAGGGAGACACATAACAACTTCAGTTCTCTGCAGTATGCTAGGGAAGTGCAGACACTTAATTGTCTTAAGTCACACAGCAAGTGTGACAATTACTATATCACAGGCCTTTAGAATCCTAAGTTCTAACCTCACCAGGTGATTAGTTAAGGGGTCTCCTTGACATACCTTCATCATCATCATCATCATCATCATCATCATATCATCATCATCATCTCCATTGGTCCACTAACATGTTTGAATTCTGTATTGAATACTTGTGATCCGTCTCCTCTGCGTGGCTCCCCTCCTGCTCCAGTCATTGCTGCAGCAACCTGCCTTGTCCACATGTAACCTCACAGCAATCCTCCTCTTGCTTTCTGCCCCAGGGCTTCTCCAAGGCTGTCTTGTGGTATGCCTGTAAGAATCTGCTCGACACTAAGGTAGCGGTGGTATGAATACGTGGTAGAGCGAACCCCTGTGGGACTGTATCAACCATCCCTTCTTCTGTCTCTGGGGCAGACAGCTCCTCTGAAAATCCTGGTGATACTGAATCCCTTCTTTTCATGGTGGTGACCAGCCTGAGGACATACCCTGTAGGGATTTCCCCCCTCCCTGCTCCTCTAGTCCTTGTCCCCCATTTCTGTCCCCAGGGACCACTTCCCCAAGCAAACCGCCTGCCCCAAAACTCTTGTCTTAGGTTTTACTTTCTGGTGAGGGAGACCTGGTGAACTAAGGCAACTTCCTTCTGGACTAGATCCTATGCTAAGCATTTTACACATAATGACTCATCCAATCCTCATAACACTCTATGAGGTAGTCGCAGTCATCTCCTTTTACAGATGTGGAAGCAAAGCCTCAGACATGTGAAATGAATCAGCCAAGCCCACACTGCTAGGGAGTGGCAGGGTTGGGTGTAAGCCCTTGCCAGCCCACATTCAAAATCAATGTCTGACTCTGCTCTCCTGTCTAAAATCACATGTCCCCATCAGAGCCTGGTGGGTTCCAGTTTGTGCCATGCGTGTTCCCTTCTCTGGGTGATGGAGGACCCTCTCACCAAGGGTGTTATAGGTAAGCACTGTCTTTGTCCTACCCTATAGTTTGTGTCTGCCTCCTGGGAACTGATGTTCTAAAATTGCAGATTCAGAACCATGGACAAGGGCTCGGAGGCTCCTACCCTTCTGCATTCTAAGTACTTTGAAATTCATTTGAGATTCGTTGGCAGCTGAGAAAAGGGAAAATGTACTTGACTTGCTCTGTTATTTTTCTTTTCTTAAAGAGACTCCAAGGTCGATTCAGCAGCAAGTCCGAGGCCCCTGGACCAGTCAGTTCCAGTCTGGAGACAGGAGCTGACTGCTGATGCCTGCTGTGGCTGGCGTTATTTTGCCCTTGCCAAGACGAAGAGTCTTATTTTCAAAATCCTTTCTCTGCTCCATTTTCCTGCATTGTCGACCTCTGGACACCCATCCCAGCTAGACTTGTGACTCAGTCATTGGCATCTGCTTGTGAATGCAACTTAAAGTGTGCCAGGAAAACTCCAGCCTTCCAAATAACTCACCCTCATATGCCACAGGGACCTGTAGTCATCTCTACTGCAGGTAGAAACCATAATATACTGAGCATCACACCTGCTAGGAGCTGTGTGTTTTATATGAAATCTTTCGTCCTACCCTCACATCTCCATTATACAGATGAGAAAACTGAGGCCCAAAGGGGATAACCTGGCTTGCCCAAAACCAGTAAGTGAAGAAGTCAGCATTTGACCTTTCGGCTTTCAAAGTCTAGCCTTGTTCCACCTCACCGGATTGCTTCTGCTCCTGGTGATTCCTGCCTTTGGGTTCAGCCCTGCTCTGAAGGACTGAAGAGGATTTGATTTGAAAATCCCTGAAAGTTGTCTGATTGGGGAATGAGGGTAAAACCAAAGCAAATGGCCAGATTGACAGTCACACTAAGGGTTGGCTCAGTCAGGCCTCATCTGGAATCAATATCTGGGGAGTGAGTTGGGTTGCAGATCTTTGCAAGTTTGCAAGACGGCACCAGCCACCTTTCCGGGGAGGGACCACACAAAGCAGACAGCTGATCTGAGTGCTGGGATGCATGAGGAGTGCTCAGTCCCTGAGCAGCTGCCCTCCCAGCACGGAGAGTCAGCAGAGACCTCAAAGTGTGCTCTGCAGAATGGCGGGCATCTGCGTCACCCAGGAGCTCATTAGAAATGCGGAAACTTCTGAGAGCCCCGACCTGCTGCACCAGAATCTGCATTTTAACAGGGTTCTTGAAGGACTTGGATGCATTATTAAGTTTGAGAAGTGTGGGGCAGAGACGCTAACCCAGCAGCCTCTGGGTTAGCTCCCACCCGCTGCCAGCGTGCCAAGGAGCTCTCATATCCACGCTGACTAGCCTAGGGCTGTGTTTATTGATGAATTATGGGACACAGATAAAGAATATTGTGTCACCCCCTCCATTTCCACCACATTGTTTCAACCTCGTGGACATCTTTAATGCAAACATCGATGTGAGAATTCTTGCGACATTAATTTTCTACAACGACGTGTTTTGTGGAGCAAATTCCATTAAGCCATTTTAATCTGGGGTTTAATTTTCTATACAGCTCAACTAAACCATTTCCATTTTTCCATTAAAATGTTTATTTGTCCTAAAATTATTTTCATGGGATCAATTATTTTCTTTTTAAACTTTATAACAAACATTTGACTCATCAATCTCTTTTTTTTAAATTCCAGCTTCTTGCTGATTATGACTTCTATTTTGAGGGTTTGCTTGTTCTATGTATTTGATCCTTTTGTGGCCATTCTTTCTACCAAGTGCAAATCTCCTGGATCAAATTTTGAAGATCTGAATTTTTTCAGTAATACCTTGTTTTTTTTTCCCCCTGTTAATTTTTAGTCTATTATACATTCTAGTCAGTTTAGCCTTGTTAGTTTTACTGGTTACTGATTATTTTTTACCAGTAATATGTAGTAGAAATAATCACCAGAATGTAAGCTTTGTGCAGGCAGGACTTCTGTCCTTAGTTATTTATTTTTGCTGCCTTGTCCTTGAGACCTAGAATAGTGTCTGGTAATGACTGAATCAACGACCAGTGGTTTGTATGCATTTATTCGTTAGGAAAATTGTGAGCAACTTAAAGAGACAGAGATAAGTGGAAATAGGAGGGAAAGTGGGGGACAAGAGAGAAAAGATGGAGAGGACACAGACACACATGCACCTGTGTACACACACAGACATGCACACAGACATGCACATACACACATGGACATGTACATGCTGACATGCGCACATGTACACATAAGCATGCACATGTATACACATATACATGCAGACACATGTGCATACAGACTTGGAGTCACAAATATACACAAACATGTATGCATGCACAGACACATGCATGTATGCAAATGCACACATGTGAACACACTTAGCCACACATGTGCAAACACACATATGCACACACATACATGAACATACATGCACACAGACACACATGTATACAGAAACACCCATAAGTATGCACACATGGTCATACACAGAGACATATGCACATGTACACAGCTACATATATACATATGCATAAATGAATGCACATAGAACACACATGTACAGACATACACATAAACACAAACATGTAGATACAAATATACAAAAAAATAAACACACATGTAGATACATATACAAGCACATACACACATATGAGCACTCATATACATATGCACACACATGTACACACACAGTCTACAGGCTTATTGATGGCTTAACTCTTTAATGCAGGGTAGAGTGAAATGTCTCTGGTGCAAGACTAGTGGAATAAAAATTGCAGGATCAAATGGCATGCTTAACACACTCCTCTTTGTGGTATCAGTGTCTCCATTTTACAACTGGTGCTTAAGCAAATGCATGCTGAGTTGAATTGAATATTGGAAAGCCAATTGCTACCTTTGAATGAATCTATTCAAAAATCATACTTGATTCTCTCTCTGGGTCAGACCCTGTGAAATGTACTGGGTATTGGAGACGAAGAGTGGTTGGCCCTTTTTTTTTCTGGAAAGCTCCCAGTGCTGTGGGGAGATGGATGTGGAAGCTGAGCAACGGAAAAGCACTTGGTGAGTGCTGTGCTGTGAAAACCCCCATGGAGAGGGGGGAGTTCCGAGGGGCAGTCTTGGGCTGGATGGTTGAGTTTAGTGGGAGCTGTTTAAATGCTGAGTCATCAGACATTTCTGCTGGATTCCTTGTGGTGTGTTTGTTAACCAATTATGAAATAATAGTAATAATAATGAACACTTCAGGGGGGTGGGGGGTATTGAAAGACAGAAGAGGGCTGGACTTGAGGTTGGAAGATCTGCAGTCAGAGCCCTGGGCTGCCCATTGAACCTGCATAAATGGAAGAGGGCTGCTTTGCTCTTCGAACCTCAGCATCCCATTATATAAAAAGAGGAACAAAAGCATCCAGCTCATAGGTTTGCTTTGAGGGCTCAATGAGAATAGGGGTCGAATAGGGGCCGAATAGGGGCCAAAATACCACTACTTAGCTGGTTGTTTTACCATTCAGAAGAGGCTGCAAAGATTGGAGGTTTGTTCTTAGATTAGTCAGTATCTACTGAAATAACAGTGTGTGACAACCACGCTCCAAATCTTGTGGCTTAATACCTCAAACATTATTTTTCTCACTCACGTGTCTGTAGGTTGGTTGGAGTTTGGCAGGTCTAGGCTGGATTCAGCTGCCTCTGTCTCCAGATGAGGTGTTGGATCCCGGTCTTCTCTGTATGTCTCCTTGTTCTCCTGGGACTAGTGGCTACCTAGAATTTTAATCTCATGGTGCTAGTGGGAGCGTAAGAGGGCAAACCAGCCATTTGAACACCTTTAAGGCTTAACATCCTTTTGGCTAAAGCCAGTCACAAGGCCAAAGCCAACTTCAATAGACAGGAAAACTCCACCTACTTTAGTGCTGGGTACTTCGGAGCAACATGACAGAGGGAGAGATGGAGGGACAGGGACGGAGGAGGAAATGTGTAATCCCATTAGGGAGGGAGGGGTAACACAAATCCAACCTTCTATAGCCCTCAAGGCAGGATGAGTAATCGTTAGGAGCCCAAGGTTGACAGACTGGGTTTCAATTCCTCAAATTTCCTCTGCCTAGCCATGAGGTAACTCTACATCTCTGAGCCTCAGTTTCCTCACCTATAAAATGGGCAAAATAATAGTATCCATCTCACAGGATTTTGGTGAGGACGACCTTATTTATGACAACAGCTTTGCAACTGATCCTCTTGTTTTATCTTGGGCCCTTGCTAATCTCTTCTCTACAGATGAACCAGAGATGGCCTTTCAGTACAAAACTCTTCGTAATGACAGAAGACAGATTGGCGGTTGCCAGGGGCAGGGAAGGAGGGGGCAACGGGAAGTGACTGCTGATAGGTATGGCGTTTCTTTTTCAGGGGATGAAAATGTTCAAAAATTGATTGTGGTGATGGTTGTGCCACTCTGAGAAAGTATGATGTATGAAGGTTCCTCTGCTGGGAAACTTTGTCCCCTAGATATTTGTCCCCACCCCTGGTCTTTGCTTAAAAATGTGTGACGAGGCTTTTCTGGACCACCCTATTTAATCCCATGCATTTCTCACTGCCCAGCCCTCTCTCCATACCTTGTCTTTTTAGTGATAGTAACAATGTGACACATTTTATATACTTAAAGTATAGTTAGTTACTACGTTTAGTATCTGTTCCCTCCTCCTCCTTCTCTCCTTCCCTGAAATACACTGGTAGACTGTAACCTCCAGGAAGGCAAGAATATTTACCCCCTTGGTTCCTGCTGAACCCCCAGACACTGTCTGGCACACAGCGAGCGCTCCCTAAATATTTGTGGGATGAACGATGTAAACTGTAATGCTTAGTAAGCGCTCAGGGCCTGGCTTGTACAAGGAGCACAGTCAATGTTAGCTTTTATCATCATTGTTTACTTCACATAAGCTACTTAATTACCAAACTTTCTGTCTGCTAGCGACTCTGCCTTTCAGCCAAAGATTCTGCATTCCACCCCCCCCCCCACTCCCCTTGCTTGCACACGTGTCTAGGACAGACTCCCACGGTGTCTCAGCGCCAGGTTCTTCCCTGCCAGGCATCGCCAGCCGTGACATTTATAAATCGCCGGGCTCTTAATCTCCCGCTGATCCATGGAGAGGAGTATCAGTTTGTTGCTAAACGCATTGCCCCACTTTGAACAAAGGAATGAAGAGATAGCCAAGCAGCGACACA
Organism: Mirza zaza; assembly: GCA_008750895.1. NCBI lineage: Eukaryota > Metazoa > Chordata > Mammalia > Primates > Cheirogaleidae > Mirza > Mirza zaza. The sequence goes on from VSMD01052104.1 coordinate 31,371, forward strand.
GTCTCGTTCCTAAGGAGGAGAGGACGGGGCCTCGGCATGTGAGCTGACTTGCCCTGTGTCACCCGGCTGGCCAGGGGTGAAATTACTACCCCTAGAGCACACATCTTTGGGGTTCTGGTCCGTGTACTGCACTCCTCCGTGTTGGTGCAGATCTGCTTGTTTAAAGGGGCAGGTCTGTGTGTTTAAAGACCTCTTCCTTACATGGAGCTCAAGTTTATAAATCCTTTGTATAAATCCTGCCCAATTCCTTGATACCAATCTGTTCTCTTCCATGTCAACCTCTTGAAGACAATGCTCCAGCAACGTTACAGTAATTCCTGCAGAATCAGGCCCGGAAGCCCCCGTTCGCATGCAAATGTGCTACTTGGCAGCATGTTCTCATTGTAATTCCTTGTGCACAGCGTGGAGAATTAAGCCGGGTCCCTTCCGCATCAGTCACCGTTTAATAGGAACAGAGTGGTCGTGGATGGGCTTGTTAGGGGTGTGAAGAAGGTCTGGGATGCCTGGCTTGGTAAGAGGAGTTTGTGTGCTCCTGTAAGACAAGCTTGGCATTTTATAGGCCCACCCTCCGCCCGCTGCAGTTACGGGAGCCGTGGAGAATGAGTACGTAGGTGCCAAATGGTGGCTGGGAAGCCTGTGTTTGCAAACCCACCACTGTGAAAAGACCTGGAGGCAATGTCTTTGTCCATTAGACAATTACATTTGGCAGGACATAAAAAGCCCAGTAAGCTACAAAGGCCAGATCAAACCCAGTCCTTGCTGGCTTTTTTTTTTTTTTTTTTCAAAGACCAAACCATTTGAAATGGGATGAGAGAACCACGGTGGGGCACACCACCTACTTTGGACCAGCGGTAATGCAGAGGCTATGGTCCATTCCTTGGTTTGCAGAAAACTCTCCATCAGCAGATAGGAATGAACTCAATAGGAAGGGAGTTTGTTTGTCTTCAGTTTAACAGCACTTACTGAGTGCTGGCAGTGGGCTGGGGGTATGGCATTAAAGAGGCTGATTCTTTTGCCCTCCAGAAATTCACAGACCAGGACAATGTAAATACTTTCCTACACAACACTTGCAAGTACCAAATGTGTGGAAATCACACAGTAGCCTTCCATGTTATAAGACTATGTGTGTGTGTAGCAGGTACTCCCTGAAGAATTGCAGATCTGACAAGGTTTTTGGTTACTCTTGCTTTTTTTTTTTGCTTTTGTTTCCCTTGGTTTCTTTTCTTCAAGCTATATTGAGGCATCATTCATGTATTATAGAATGTACCCATTTTAAGTGTGTAATTCAGTGACTGTTAATATATTTACAGAGTTGTGCAACCATCACCGCGATCTTATTTTAAATAATTTCCACCACCGCAGCAAGAAACCTTGTGCTCATTCCTATTCCAAGCCCTGGGCAACCACTAATCTACTTTCTGTCTCTATAGATTTTCCTTTTCTTCACATTTTATGTAATGAAATCATACCATATGTGGTTTTTGTGCCTGGTTTCTTTCACTTAGCATAATGTTTTTGCAGTGCATCCATTAGACACACTCAGAAGCAATACTTCCAGCACCAATACATACTTTAATTTTGTCTTTTCCCTTCACAACTGAAGGCGCAATTAACTGGCCTGGATTGGATGAAGTTAAAGGTTCACTGCATGTGGCATCCTTGCTAATTTCAACCTCAGCTGAGATTAGATCCCTTCTGGTTAATATTAGTGCTTTGACTTTTCTGTTTTCAGCCACCTTTTATGAAACAAGAAGAGTGGGACGCAATGAAGCAGCCGAATAAATCATCGGCAGAGACAGTTTCTTGTCGAATTTTCACAACCACTATTTAGAGGCATTTATTATTTTTATTGTTGTGTCCACTTTACAGATGGAGAAAACGAGGCCCAGAAAGTTTAAAGAAACATGCCTGAGACCATATGACGCAAACGGGCAGAGCGAGAGTCTGGCCGTTGGGGCTCTGTTGACGCCACTGCCTGCTCCAACAGTTACTGTATGTGTGGATGCAGAAAATACGAGATGGGCACAAAGTGGATGGTGCAGAATTAACTCTCGCTGGGCAGTGGGAAAACAGGGGGGAGGAGGAGAAGAAAGGGAGGATTCGGAATTGGGATTTTGAAGGACAGCCAGGAATCGGAGGGCAGGCCTGTAAGGGCGGGAAAAGCGCTTCAGGCAGAGGGAACCGCCTGAGCAAAGGTGGGAGGTGGGAGGCAGCAAGGTTTGAGTCCGGGATTACGGTGTGTACGGCAGGAGGAGGCCACGCGTGTGATCGGATCCTGAGAGGAGCTTCATCGGGAGGGAACTGGGAGAAACCGAAGAACTTTTAGTGCACATGCGACGTGAGTGAATTTGGGTTCTACAAAGATGAGTTCCAAGTGGGGATAATGGTGCCTTGGACCGAGGTTCGCAGTTCTGAGTAGCAAGTGAGGGTCTCGGAAAAGTCCCAGAGCTTCTGACCAAGGTCTCCTGCCCTCAGCAGACAGCCACACAGCGTGGGGGGCTAAGACTTGCCAAGGGGACCTTTGGGCTTCCAGAACCCTGCACTGGTGAAGAAAGGATGTCAG